>BMAC01000087.1:933054-984599 GCA_014905375.1 Phtheirospermum japonicum | reverse complement strand
CCCCCCATGGTCGACGTCTTGCCTTTCAGGCTTGCCATATACTTCAGGGCTTCCTCCATTGCATTCATCACTTCAGCCCGGTTGAAGAAAGGGTAAAACACTGTAATGATAAAGGACATCAGAATCAGAAGGCTTACCTCACAAGGTCGACACACAAAGGAAGGCTCGACTAGCCGACCTTAAAAAAAAGGGTCGAGTTGACCAGTCACAATGAGTCGACCAAACACTCAACAAACACCAATGATCATACCGGGAATAACTCTTTCGAGACCCATGTTAGGTGGAAGAACTCGTAAACTGGCCTTATAACACTTGAGAGGATCAAAAAGCTCTCCCAAAGCCGCAAATTGGGGTCTAAACACAAAATGGTATATAAGCGTTCGGTGAACTCGACGTTAGGCTCAAAAACCTCTGGGATAGCTTCAAGCAAAAGGAAATAATGAGGTATTAGAAGAGAAGAGAATGATGAAGGACGAGGATATATACAGACCAAGATCAAGTGAAAGTAGAGGACTATAGACACGCCCGTCGAGCCTACGTGTTTGTCAGTCACCAACCACATAAAACTAATAAGGTTTCCATGTGTGGAGAAGAGTCTCCAAAATGTTCAACATTAAATTTTAGAACACACCATCCCGAACTAAGGCATAGAACCAGCCTGACCCTGCACATCCTAACAGTTTCCGCTGATATAACCGATTGAGGCTATCAAAGATTAGAAGTGGCCAATTGTTCTTGCTGAACAGGATCAGAACACCCAAGATGTGAGACAATGACAGAGTGTGGATCTGAGAGAGGGAATACCCCATCTCCTAAGTAAACGCGTGATGTAAGGTTAGAGCAGAAAAGGAATGCTAAACTTCACGCTATCACAGAATAGAGTTGTACAAGAGGGAGGTGCACAATGTATCTGGTCAGCTTGGTAAGGCTGAAACAGATGCACGTCGCCAGGCACAAGAAAATTGTCATGATACTCCTCTCTGTGCCTCTCAGTTATGGAGCTACTCTGCACTGCGATTTCCAACTCCAAATACTCACTCTCAAATGGGGCTGGCCTTCTCCAATAACGAGGAGGAGTAAACTTATTAGGTCGAGCCATCATCGGGCCGAATTTATTTCTCACTACCTTGAAGCATTTCTCTCCTTTTTGAGTCACTGGGTCGATCGACCCATGCGCATCAGCCTTGGACACTCCTAGCTTACGTCGAACCAAGCCGGGAGCCGCACCCTCATAAGGACCCGCGTGGCCCCCGGAACCACTGTCTGGCCGGGCTCAAATCCTTGAGCCAATCTACGCTATGCAGACAACAAGACCTGGAGAGTTGACCTGGCCATATGCTCCACCTAAGCCGAGCCCTACCATTGGCCCAAATTCACACGCCGAGCCAAATTATCTCCAGGTTTGAATTGAGCCTTCGAACCATATGGATCCCCGACGTGAAACCTATCAAATTAAAAGGTCGACCAGTAACAAATATGGTGTCCTGTCACGACCTGTGATATTTGACTAGACAACGCTAGTCATCGACGCGAAATCACTTGGAGATGGATGCGGAGCAGGTGATGGGCGGCACCGAGACTGTTCGGATGAAGCTGTGGAGACATTAGGCACATGTGTTTACGAAGAATGTCACATGGCGCCAAGAGAAAGGCATGCGGACTAAGGTGAGAGAACCGACTGGAAATGGGACACGGGACATGCCGAAAAGATGGGCGCGGCCGACAGGCAGTGCGCATGCACGAGATCAAGCTGCGGTACACGATGAGGACTTAAGTCATGACCGAGCGGGAAAGACGAGCGTGGCACAGTACGCATCGCACAGGACTTTCCAAGTGTTTCGGGCACGGCGAGCAAGGCCTCGCACCTAGCACAGTGACAAGCGATGTGGACCGAGTGGGGCGAGGCCCATGGCGATAAAGATTTGGGGTGGGATGGACCGATCCGGCTTCTTAGAGAAAAAGTCCAGTTGGAGTCTTTCTTAGAAAGAAAAGATCTCCATGTACGATACGTTTCCTTGTGTGGGGCGTGTCTATGGTAGGTAGGTTACATTTATGGACGAATTTCCATTACTTGTTTTTGGGTAGGACGTATTTGGTTGTGTATAGCGTCTAGATTAAGGTTTTTCAAGGCCGAGCGGTGCTTATGGGCCAAAGTATTTATGACTAGAGAGTAGCTTGAGGAAGGGGCAAGCCAAACCCTAACCCTAGCAATTGTAGTGTATAAATAGGTGACTCGTCCTATTGAACTTTGTAACATGAAACAAACTCCTAACAACGAGTCAGAGTTTAATAAAACTATTATTCTCCACGAGTTTGTTTCTTTTTTCCTTTACTGTTCCTTTGATCCGATAGACATACAATCGAAGCTTGTCGAGCTACCTTTATGCTTCTCTGACATGTTCAAAGAGGCATGCTCAATTCCATACGGGCTATTTCTGCTGCCGAGTAATTGCCGAAGGCATTCTCCCGTGACAGGTGGTATTAGAGTCGAGATGTCGGTTTCTGTTTCTGCGATTACCACAAGTGGTATCAGAACCGAGATGTCAATTCCTAATTCTACAAACACCGAAGGTGGTAACAGAGTGGTTAAAGTTGACACCGATGTCAACCCAGCTCTCGAGCCAACTTTCATGGGATAAATAGTAGTGGTGGTGTTCGGACTAAAGTAAGGGACTTGTTGGATCATTAAGGAGGGTTTCAGGGGGAACCAAGGCCCCTTTGCAGAGAATTCTAACTGGAAGGACGATCCGTGCAGCACAAGCGCGTTGTGCCGCAGGGGTATTTATGCCAATGATACCCCATCGTTAGGACGGATCCAGCGCGGTAGGCGGATCTGTGTCCTTCTTTGCAATTGTGTTATCGACAACATCTTGTTTCTAAGCCAGGTTCGGCACGGTAGGCAGATCTGTGACCTTTCTCCAAGATTGCAAGCGGTGGAACCAAGAAGGGACCAAGGACAGCGGCCGTATGAAGAGAGATAGATCGAACCATCTCATGGCTAAATTTGGGACGTGTGGACCAGTGGAGGCACATGCCCATAGTAGATCTATGGTGGTAGGGTATTCTCATACCCATGTACGAGTCACTGACTCGATTTCAGGCGAGATCCTGGCTAACACGGAAGAGGCATTGTGGATGCGGCACTTGATTGACGGAGACGACCCTCATGGGTCCCTAATAGTAAAGGACAGCACGGGGCTAACGTGCACGTCTGGTCAAGGGATGAAATAATCTGAAGGTTCGATTGCTTGTGAATGATCGCCAACATCCTTGCGCAAGGTAGGGAAACATGGCGGAGGCGTTGTCAGCGACAACAACACTCCCGAGATGCGAGTTGACCTCATAATTCTGGTCAAGAGTTCTTGGACGGAGATTGCGACGTGGCATCCGAGGTAATCTATTCATGACCGTGTGTGGCTAAGGGCGAATCAACCCTTGTGGCTGGGGAATAGGATGGAGGAGCAGCAGGCACGAGGTGTGCGGAGCGTCAAACAACACACGACGTGGTTCGGGACAGTTCTAGCCGACCTGATTGACAACAATGGCGAAGGATTTGGTGGGGGAGCTGTTTCACCAAGAAAATAACCAAACCAAACCAAATATTACCACTTGCAAACAATCTGATCTTCTTGGAAATAAACCTGACCTGCACCCAAAAATACGTTAGAAAAGACCATCGGATCCGGTGGAAACCTCTCTAATGCTTAAGTCAGTTAAAGTTGTCGTGTATTTCAGTGGGAAACGAAAGGAATGCACAAGAATGTCATACCTCTCTCAGCCTTGGGGCTGAGCTATTTATTATTTTCCCCAGTGGGGACCACTTCCGGGATCTTGGAAATAGTATCCACGAATCTCAGGCCGTTATGCAAATAATCACGACAAGTGGTCCCAATCGTTCCCTCCTGAGAAGCCAGATTTCCTGATCTCCCATAAGCCTGTCCTCCTATAATAATTCTCAGAGGATCCGAATCTGATCAGAATATTTATCCTGACTCTAGGACTCTTGACCTTAATCTCATCCTAGAATTTTCGATTATATCAAGATTATCTTGAGCTAGGGTAATTCCTTCAACTCACCTCAATTTATATTTCCTGACCCCTTTAGGAAAATTCAGCTCAGGACATTCACACGGGCATAGCAGGGTAGCTTACTGGACACTTTCTTAGCGACATTAGACCAGGTATACCCTAATCATGTTCTCCTTATTTAGGTCACATCAACCCGTCCCCCCCAAAATGGTTGGGGTAGATCTGTATACTTCTAGAGCTTCTTTTTAGGAGTGATTAGGTTTCAACGCATCCTTCTAAATTTCCGTATCTATACAAATCCCAAAAAATCCACCTTTTGAACAAGCCTAATTATTGGAACTTATTTGTGACGATCCATATCCAGAAACGGTTACTCTACCAACACGTCTCTTTGAGTACTATACCACTGATAGATCAGCGGTGGTTACCACATTCAGCAACGATTGTCATTCCAGCTCACCACCTAAGGTACTGCTCCTCTGCCAGGCATTAAATGCGGGAATCCAATCAAGATCCCGCTTTTTTCTCGATTACCATTTTTTGAAAATCCTCTCTCCTTTTATATTTCTGCTTATTCAGTCGCTCTCGCCTCCTATATTCTTTCTCAGAGCAGCAGCATAATTTTCCTTCTCCATCCAAGGTTTTCCGGTCATCCTCACTATCAGATACTTCTTTGATCTTTCTTATTTTCCAATAATGTCTGCGCCATCATCTTCTTCTTCTGCCGATTCTCTTTCTACCGATTCTCCTTCTATCAATTCTTCACCAGTGGCGTAAGCTCCTTCGCCGTCACCATCTTTCGAGTATCCTCCTTACATTTTTGGCTGACCCTATATCTGCTCGATCCTCAATGATAGAACGGTGGAGAATCTGAGATATAAATATCAAGTGCTGGAGGAGTTCGAATTGGTTAACCCCAGGGGCGGTGTAATGGTGTATCAGGCACCGGCCGACCAACTGACTTTCTTCGTTGACCAATTTCAGGCGGGTTTGCGCCTTCCGGTGAACCCGCTGATACTAGAGATATCCCGGTTGTACAAAATCCCGGTTCATCAATTTGTCCCCAACTCCTTTAGGATTATTATAAGTTACAACCTGACCATGTCGTACACTAGTCTAGATCCCACATCCCAGACCTTCTTCCATCTCTTTCAGGTCAAGAGCTCCTCTCCTGGATATTTCTACCTATGTGCCAGAGTTGGCGTTCGCTTTCTTACTGGTATCCCTTCCTCTAATAAGGTTTGAAGGAAGATTTTTCTTCGTGCACTGTTCAGGGTATTGGGGCTTCCCTCCTCAATCCTTCGAGCAGTTTCCTGCTCAACCATACGTACTTGTATGGGACAGATCTCCTTGGATACAAAGAATAATTTCCACTTTAAACGAGAAGGTTTTCCATCTCTCCCATACCCCTTCCTTTATAGACTTCTTCAACGACCGGGAGGAGAACAGCCCTCTAACCCCCAAGATTGGTTAAGAAACATTTTATTGCCCTGACCCCTTTTTATTTTCTATCCAACTTATATTTCATGGTGGTTTTGAATGACTTGTTTCTCTCCATTCTCTTTTCTTTTTAGCAACATAATGCACAGGATAATGGTTGCTCGCAAGAAGAGGGCGGAAACAGGGTTATAGAAACAGGCTCCAGCGCCCTCCCGAACTGAGGCAAGCGGGTTGGGTGCTTCCCGAGATCTCCCTGCTCTGGATGTGGAAGTGATTCTCCCTTCAGACTCACGGGAGAGGGTTGAACGGACATCCAAGAGGACATGCGCTAGCACAGAGGGGGCACCTTCTTCAAGGGCTAGAGTGGCCACTCCCAATGATACATTTTTTACTCGTGCCTCCATACTGAACTGTCCTGGCCCCATAGTAGTTCAATTCATTCAAGGGCAATGTCCGAGCGCGGATAGAGCTACTTTGGAGAAGTGGTGAGACCCTGACCTCATTGAGTCCCTGTGCCAGGATGAAGCTAGGGTAACTTTCATTCCCTTGCTTTCTCTTCTCAATTTTTCTTTTACTTTGCTAAAGTTCACCCCCTTTCCGGCGGTGACCAAGAGGTCTATTTTTGTGGCTAGGGCTAGAGGGGCCCTATTGAATGCTGACCTGGCGAAGAAACACAAAAAGTTGCAGGAGAAGGAGAAGAGATTGTACAATCTGTGCAAAGAGAGAGGAACTAAGCTGAAGAAGCTTGAGCATGAGATGGAGGCAATGAGGAAGGCTGAGAAGAAGGTCTTGGGAATATCCATGGCTGAGGCGTGGGACGAAGCTCTGGCTGAAGCCCGGAGCTTAGCGGAGAAGGCGGTGGCCAAAGCACGTAGTGAGTGGAGGACGGAGTTTTTCAACTCTGAGGAAGGGCTGAGGTTGATCCAATTCACCAGGGACATCACCCGCCAAGCTTTCATGGGCTCTGGATGCTGAGGTGTATTACCACCTTGCTCTGGATGCTCAGGCCAAATGGGCCCAGGAAAAGCCCGAGCTCCCCTTTGATCGCGCAGAGCCCTTAAAGCAGCCACCCGAGCCTACCTCATTCTGCTATTCACCCGATCAGGACTGCCTGCACAGGCTCGATGCCCATGAGTTTGCCGAGCATATTCTCTTGTCCCTTAATGCTTTATCAGCTGCTCCGGAGGCGGCTCAGCCAGATCAAGGCCTGGTTATTGCTCTAAACACGTCCACTCCTTCCCCAACCCCACGTCCTCTCCTTCCCCAACCTTCGCTGGTCTGGGTGAGCTGCCAGGGGGGGCATCTCCTGGGGCCTTGGCGGAAGATGTGGTAAAGCAACTTGCGGAAGACTTAGATTCAAGGATTTAGGCTAGTTTAGTTTTATTTATCTCCTGCTTTGATAGATCTTTATATATTTTGCTAGTGTGGCTGATCTATCTTCTGCATGCTTCTTGGTTGTAATCAATAGATATTTGTCGTTTACTAATGAATTTGAAGGGTTTCCTAATTTCAAAGAAACCATAGTACTATTATTCTTATTGTCACGTGCCACTCTTTCTTTATATATGCGTGTTTCGGTTTTGTTATTTCATTCTTGTCATGGCGTCCTCTTCTCTGCTCAAAGAACTTGATATTGCGAAGAGAAAAAATCTTTCTCTTTTTGCCGAATATTTAAAACTTTCTGTCCTTTGGGAAAAAACTTCCCAAATATGCCGTATTTTGGAGAGGAAAAGGCTGAAGAAACGCTACTATAAGCGTGAGTGGGCTGAGCTCCACCAACTTAACCGTCAAGTGGAGGAAGAAAATGTCGATCTGACTGAGTCGGTGAGACGACTAACCATTTCCGCCCGCGAAGCTCATTTTGTTCCCGAGCGGGCCGAGAAATATCGCCAGCGTCTTCATGAAATAGAGCACGAGTTATGGCGTGTCCTCCGGATTCTGTCTTTTGACAGGAGGGATTCTTCTTCACATGGTTTAATTTTTGAGCTTTCATTTTATGTAACCTCGCATATTTCTGTTGGTTCTCATGAGTTTTCCGCTTTCTCAGTTTTGTTGCATTTCTAATCAAACTTCGCCAAATTAATGTAATCCCAGGTTTTGTTTTTGTAATGAATGTTATTTCTTTGGGCAAAAACATTGCTGAATATACATGATATTCTTTTAATCGATCTATCATAAGCCAGATTTGGTTTTCCTGATAATTTAGGTCAGGAAATTTGGAGCATCCATCCTTGGCCAATCCTGGATTTTCTGAAAATCAGGTTAGGAAAATCGGGGCATTCACCCTTAGCCAATCCTGACTTTTCTGAAAATCAGGTCAGGAAAATCGGGGCATCCGCCCTTAGCCAATACAGGCTTTTCTGACCATCAGGTCAGGAAGATAGGGGCATCCGCCCTTAGCCAATCCTAGCTCTACTGACAATCGGGTCAGGAAAATCGGGGCATCCGCCCTTAGCCAATCCTGGCTTTACTGACAATCGGGTCAAGAAAATTGGGGCATCCGCCCTTAGCCAATCCTAGATTTACTGAAAATTAGGTCAGGAAAATTGGGGCATCTGCCCTTAGCCAATCCTGGATTTTCTGACAATCAGGTCAAAAAAATCAGGACATCCACCCTTAGCCAATCCTGGCTTTTCTGACAATCAAGTCCGAAGAATCGGGGCATCCGCCCTTAGCCAATCCTGCTTTAGTGATAATCAGGTCAGGAAAATCGGGGCATCCGCCCTTAGCCAATCCTGGCTTTTCTGAAAATTAGGTCAGGAAAATCGGGGCATTCGCCCTTAGCGAATCCTGGCTTTTCTGACAATCAGGTTAGGAAAATTTGGGCCCTTAGCCAATCCTGGCGTTGAAACCTGCATATCATTTTTCATACATAATATTTCCGTAAGTTTGATATGTTCCAGGCTCATGGTAGTTTAACCCCATATAACTGTTCAAACTCATAAGCTCCACCCTTTAGAATTTTCGTAAACTTGTAAGGCCCTTTCCAGGTAGCATCCAGCTTTCCCTTTGCTTTTCCTAAATCATATCTGCGAAGAATCAGATCTCGCACTTGGGAATGTCTCTTAAATACAGATTTATCATAGGTTGCTTTGACTCGCCCACTAATGTGATACATTCTGACAGCAACCCTTCCTCTTTTTTCCTCTACCAAATCTAGGGCATCTTGTATCAATAGCTCATTTTGCTCCTCAGCAAAGTTCTAAACTCTATGGGTTTCCATACTAATCTCCGCAGGGACCACAACATCCACGCCATAGACCAGGCTGAATGGTGTTTCTCCGGTGCTTTTCTTGGGATTTGTCTGATATGCCCACAGGATTGAACTGAGCTCTTCAACCCACTTGCCTCCTGATCTCTGCAAGCGTTCTTTGATTCCTTGTACGAGAATGAGGTTGGTCACTTCAAATTGACTATTGGCTTGCGGATGGTAAACAGATTAGAAATGTTGATCAATTTTAATTTGAGCACACCAAGCTTTGATTATAGCCCCCTTGAACTGAGTGTCATTATCTGAGACCAAAATCCTTGGGATTCCATACCGACACACTATGTTTTTCCACAAAAAACCCATTACCACATCTTTTGTAATTTTTGCTAAGGCCTCAGCCTCCACCCATTTGCTGAGATAATCGATAGCCACGATCAGAAATTTCTTTTGGGCGAGGGCTGTGGGGATGGTCCTACCAGGTCCATTCCTTATTTGGCGAACGGGAAAGGATAGCTCATTGTCATGAGCTCCTCCACTGGCCTATGTATTAAGGGTGAGTTCTTCTGACACTTATCACATGCCTGGACAAAATCTTCTGCCTCCTTCCTTAGTTGTGGCCAAAAGTAGCCTGCCCTCAAGATCTTTCTTGACAAAGCTATGACACCCATGTGATTGCCATATAATCCTTCATTGATTTCTTTAAGGACATAGGTGCCCTCCCTCGGGCTTAGGCATCGTAACAGGGGTTGCCTGAATCCCCTTCGAAACAGCTCTCCCTTAAACAAGCAGAACCGAGATGACCTGGTCCTTAATTTTATTGCTTCCCTCTTGCTATCCGGCAGCTCTCCTTTCTCAAAATATGCTTTGATAGGAGAGCGCCAATCTTCTTCCTCATCCACTAAGCATAACTTTTCTTCCCCGAATTCCTGATATGCCATTAATAGGGTGATAATTCTTTCCTGGCAATCCACTGCTGAGCTGGCTATTTTAGCTAAGTAATCCGCTCGCCAATTTTCTTCTCTGGGGATTTGGAGGACAGTCAGAGTCCCCATGGCACTAGCTAACTCCTTAAATTGAGCTAGTTATTTTTGCATGTTCTCATCTCTTGTCTCAAATTTTCCATTTATCTGCCTGCATACGAGCTGCGAATCTACTCGTGCGTATCTTCTCTGCCCCCAAATCCTTTACCATCTGAATCCCTCCCAGAAGAGCTTCATACTCTGCCGCATTATTAGATAAGAGATAATTCATCCGCACTGCGTACTCAGTGGCCACACCTATCGGGTCGGTCAACACTATGCCCGCACCACAACCTAGGCTTCCTACCGAGTCATATGTATAAATTGTCCATTCTTTCTTATCCTCAAGAGAGTTGGTCATCTCCTGCATAAAATCAGCCAACGCATGGGATTTAATGGCTGTCCTTGCTTCAAAAGTAATATCAAACTCACTAAGTTTGATTCTCCATTAAACTAGACGTCCTGAGTCCTCCGGTTTATCTATGATGGCCTTAAGAGGTAGGTTAGTCGGCACTACTATGCTATGTGAAAGAAAGTAAGGGCACAGCTTACGCGCTATCCCGACCAGGGATAGCATGGCTCGCTCCACCTCCACATAGTGGAGTTCAGCATCATGTAGGACCTTGCTCCAATAATATACCGGCCTTTGGACCTTACCTTCTTATCTGAGCAAGACCGTGCTCATAGCTTGCTACCCGACAAACAAGTACAAAATCAAAGGTTCTCCCTGAACTGGCTTGGTGAGCAGCGACATGTTAGCTAGGTGCTGTTTCAACATCTGAAATGCCTCCTGACACTCTTTGCTCCACTGAAACCGAGCTTTCTTACGCAAGTCCTCGAAGAATGGTATGCTTTTCTCAGCTGAGCGCGAGATGAACCTACTCAGAGCGTTAATTCGTCCTGCCAAGCATTGCATCTCTTTGACATTCCTCGGGGGCTGCATGTCCATAATGTCTCTAATCATCTCTGGGTTGGCCTCTATTCCCTTTTCTGTAACCATATACCCCAGGAATTTCCCAGCTCTTACCCCAAACGCGCACTTCTTGTGGTTGAGCTTCATCCTGTACTTTCTCAAGGTGTCAAAAGTTTCCTTTAGATCATCCACATGCGAGGTTGCCTTCACACTCTTGACTAACATGTCGTCAACGTAAACCTCCATATTCCATCCCAACTGTGCTTTAAACATTCTATCTACCAATTGTTGATATGTGGCGCCAGCATTCTTGAGCCTAAATGGCATGACCACATAGCAATAGGTCCCCTTTGGGGTTATAAAACTGACCCGCTTCCAGTCCTACTCAGCTAACCTGATCTGATGATACCCTTTCGATTCGTGTATCATGCTTAGCAGCTCACAACAAGACTTGGAATCAACCAACTGGTCTATCCTTGGCAACGGGTAGTGGTCCTTAGAGAAGGCACGATTGAGATCCCGAAAATCTATGCACATATGCCAATCCTGCTGGGTTTTGGGGACCAACACCGCATTGGAAAGCCACTCTGAAAACTGTATTTCTTGAATATGCTTAGCTTTCAGCAATTTCTCTACTACAGCCTCGATGATTGCCTCCTTTCAGGACCGAAGTTACGCTTCCTTTGTTTAACTGGCTTCTCTCCAGGGCTGATATTGAGGCAGTGTTCTACGACTGTTGGATATATCCCCACTAGATCTTGAGGAGGACCAAGCTAAAACATTAGCGTTGTTTCTTAGAAAATGAACCAGGTCTACCAGAGCTTCTGGGCTCAGAGTCGTTCCCACTCTCAAAACTCTACTATCATCCCCTGGGACCACTTCTACCATCATTAAGCCTTCCTCCTGCCGGGCCAGCTCTGGCGCTGTGCACTCCGTTTTGGCTCTTTTATTGTCTCACTTTCTCATTACGTTGAATACACTCGACGTATGCTTGTCTGAATGCATATTGGTCACCCTTAACTTCACATGTTCCATCCTGAGCAGGGAACTTTAACTTCATATGGTATACCGAGATCACTGCCTGGAATTGGCTCAAGGATGGTCGTCCCAGCATAACATTGTATGAGGATGGTGCATCCACTACCAGGAATTTCACCGTCTTAGTTATCTAAACGGCTCTCCTCCCAACATCACCAAAAGCTTCACTTCTCCTATCGGCTTCAGAGCTCCTACTGCAAATCCTACTAACGAAGTTGTCACCTCTTCCATTTCCACATATGGCTTTAACTTTAGATAGGAATCATAGAACAGAATATCAGACGAGCTCCCTGTATCAACAAATACTCATCTCACATTGTAATTGGCGATAGTAGCTGTTATGACCAGGGCGTCCATGTGAGGAGCCAAGATGCCATTCTCATCCTCTGATCCAAAGCATATACTCTGGCTTGGGGTTATCTGAACCACCTCACGTGATTTCCTGAACAAGTCCTTTGCAGCTTGGATATAGCTATTTTGTGTTCGTCTAGAATGATCATCCCATTCGCCTCATGTTATCATCAATATCTCACCGCGCACTTCTTGAGTTTGGTTTCCCCTGGGCACATTTGTCTAGGTACTATTTCGTTTTTGCCTGGTCTGGGTTTGATCAGTCCTATATGAGCCATATCTGGGATATTCTCATTTTGCTCGCAAACTCCTTGAGGTGCCCTGCCTGCACCATCCGCTCAATCTCATCCTTCATATGAGTGCACGCGTCTTTGTCATGACCATACTTGTTATGGTACCGATAGAACTGATCAGGTTTTTCCTTTTGCAGATTTTGGGAATAAGTCCAGAGCCATTTAAGATCAGGATGCCGTTCCATTGCCTATAAAATTTCTCTCTTTGGCGAAACCAGGGGCGTGTATCTTTCAAATCCGGGACGCCCTCCTACCAGGTCTGTCCTGGGTTTTTTCATGGTTACATTGTTCTGTTTATCAGGTCGTTCCCGCCTTCTCTCCCCCTCATCCTTTAGCTTCGAAGCCTCCTCCAAATGAATATATTTCTCTGCTCTTTCCAAGAGCTCTCCAAATTTCTGGGCTGGTTTCACCACTAATGACTGGAAGAACTCACCTCTCCTGAGCCCTTGCGCCAGAGCATTCATCAGTATCTCCTCAGAAGCCGCTGGGATTTCTAACTTAGCCTCTGTAAAATGCTTGATATATCCTCTTAAGCTTTCATTCTCTTTCTATTTCAAACTAAATAAATCCAACGACATCTTCTGGTACCTTCTACAGCTGGTAAACTGGTGTAAGAATGTACAGCTGAACTCGTCAAAATTGCTGATGGAACGAGGAGGAAGCTGACTGAACCAGAGCTGAGATGATTTCGTGAACATTGTAGGAAAAACCTGGCACATGACTGCGTCAGAAAATTTGTGCAAAGTATCTACAATCTCGAATCGGCTCAGGTAATCCCATGGATCATTCGTTCCATTATATTCAAAGCCCATGGAGTGATATGAAGCTGGGAGATCATCCCTCATGACCTCCTCTGTGAAAGGAGTGCTCTGTCATGCTTGACCTACCTATGCCCCAGCCATTTTCCGCTTCACTTTGCTAACTCCCTTCTGCAGATTCTGCATTTACTTAGTGATATCTGGGTGAGTTTTGCTTGAAGATTCTGTTTCTGAAGCAGAAAAGCTTTCTTCATCTCCTTGAGGCGGAGATCTGGTTGTTCGCTGGGTTGTACGCGGTTGCTCTATCTCCTGCGGCCGACCTTCCTTGAGGGGTGGTGTTGAAAGTTTAGCAAACTTCTTCTCCACGGCCACCTCCACTGCTTTTCCGATAAGATCTGATAATTTCCACAAGAAGGAATCGTTTAGCGATCCTTCGGCGTACGTTTCTCTCTAGGGGGATTGAGTTGTGCCCTCCCCAGCTGTTGTCGATGGCCTTGATGTTTCAGGCACATCCCTTGGCGTAGCGGAGGATGGCGTCTTGCCCATTTCCCCTACTAGATCCGGTCGAAGCCCATCTGATGCCATGCCTTCTACTAACCTCTTAGCTTGGAATTTGCCACAGACGGCACCAATTATTTCACCCGGAAAATAACCAAACAAAACCAAATATTCTCAATTGCAAATACTCCGATCTTCCTGGAAATAAACTTGACCTACACCCAAGAATACGTTAGAAAGGACCACCAGAAGGTTTTCGGTGGAAACCTCTCCGATGCTTAAGTCAGTTAAGAGTGTCGTGTATTTCAGTGGGCAACTAAAGGAATGCACAAGAATGTCATACCTCACTCAGCTATTTATAATTTTTCCCAGTGGGGACCTCTTCCGGGATCTCGGAAATAGAATCCGCAAATCTCGGGCCGTTATGCAAATAATCACGACAAGTAGTCCCACCTGTTCCCTCCTGGGAAGCCAGATTGCCTGATCTCCCATAAGTCTGTTCTCTTATAATCATTCTCAGAGGATCCGAATCAGATCAGGATATTTCTCCTGACTCTAGGCGTATTGACCTTAATCTCATCCGAGAATTTTCGGTCAGATCAGGATTATCCTGAGCTAGGGTAATTCCTTCAACTCACCTCAATTTATATTTCCTGACCCCTTTGGTGAAATTCAACTCAGGACATTCACAAGAGCATATCAGGGTAGCTTACTGGAAACTTTCTTCGCGACATTAGACAAGGTCTACCCCAATCTAGGTCTCCTTATTTAGGTCATATCAAGAGCGAATCAAAGCTGAGGGCAGGCTAGTGGGGTAGCTTGCATCTGTCTGTGTGGGTCAATCATCCATACCGATATTGATGACTTTAGTCAAGGGACAGCTCGGGCAACGACACCCAAGGGGTTAGGCCGGTGTGACAGGAACACCAGTAGCTTGGAGATTCTCCTTGGAGAATCGAGGAGCGGGGAAGCTAGTAGACCAACGGGGCAGAGCGACTTGATCGGAGTTGACACCATGATAGGGAACGGGCAAATCCTTTCACTAGAGAGCCAATGGGTTCACTCTTGAAAGGAGTCAGCAACATCATCAGGCTTTTCGATCGAGCCAACGATTTTCTTGGGAAAGAGCAAGACAAGGGTAGTCACGGGGAGACTTCAGGCGTTATGAACCTTGCCAGCAAACCAAAGGCGTACCACGGGGAGGCAGCCACACAAAAATAACTTGTAGGGTCATGTGAGTGTCCTAATACCCAAACGGACTCAAGGTGACATGGAAACCAAGGAGGTGACCATAGAACTATTTGTGCTTATGCGGGACATTCAGAGTTGTCATTAAGGACAAGGACCAAAGATTGGTCATGTGGGACGGCCAACCATATGAACTTTGCTTATCAGGCAGGAGATAAGCTGGGCATACTCATGATGGTAGGCTCAATGGTGGAAACCATCAAAGCGGAGATGCGGGTACTTACTGAACGAGTACCAATTTCAGGCAGGATGAGCCCACGGTACAAAGCGACTAGTGGGACAACAATTAGGACCAAGGTGCACGGCGTCATCCTAGTTGAGTCTATTCTGGTTTTAGACCAAGCAGGCGCAGTGCCTTGATATATGCGGATCATTACCAAGACGTTGGGGACTGAACCAACATGTGAACTAAAAGGAGCAAAGAATAGGACGGTAGCAGGACCGAGATCACTCGACGATGGACGTGGAGCGAATGATGGGCGGCACCGAGACTGTTCAGACGAAGCTGTTCCGACATTGGGACCATGTGTTTACCAAGAATGGAAGATGGTGCCAAGAGCAAGGCATGCGGACCAAGGTGAGTGGACCGACTAACAACAAGACACGGGACATGCCGAAGATACGGGCAAGACAGATAGGCAAGCGCGCAAGCACAAGACCAAGCAGAGGTACACGGCGAGGACTCAAGTTGTGATCGAGCGGGAGAGAAGAGAGTGTTACGCTATGCATTGCACGGGAATTTCCGAGTGTTCCGGACACGGCGGGCCAGGACTCGTGCGTCAACAAGCGATGTGGGCCGAGTGGGACGAGGCCCATGGCGACGAAGATCTGGGACGGGCTGGACTAATCTGGCTTCTTAGATCCAAAGTCCAATTGGAGTCTTTCTTGGAAATAAAAGATCTCCATGTACGATACATTTCCTTGTGTAGGGTCTTTCTATGTTAGGTAGGTTACCTTTACGGACGGATTTCCCATATGTGTTTTTGGGTCGGACGTATTCGGTTGTGTATAGCGTCTATATTAGGGTTTTCCAAGGCCGAGCAGCGCTGATGGGCTGAAGTGTTTTGGACTAGAGAGTATCTTGATGAAGTGGGGCAAGCCAAACCCTAACCCTAGCAATCGTAGTGTTTAAATAGGCCACTCGTCCTATTCAACTTTGTAAAAAGAAACAAACTCTTAACAACGAGTCAGAGTTTAATAAAACTATTATTCTCCATGAGTCTGTTTATTTCTTCCTTTCATTTGATCCGATGGACACATAATAGAGGCTTGTCGAGCGGCCTTTATGCTTCTCTGACATGTTTGAAGAGGTATGCTCGGCGCCGCACAAATTGTTTCTGCTGCCGAGTGCCTGTCAAAGGCCTTTGCCCATGACATCCCGCTCCAAAGATTGCACACTCATTCATGCCGAACTGGGAATCGTAACCTCACGGTCCCAGCCGAGCACCACCGTGAATCCCGTCACCCTCATGCCCAACTCTCTGGAATCATCCAGGTAGTATCTTAGATTATAATACATTAAAAATTAAAGGAATAGAAAATCAAAGACTTTTACCTTTAGAATGAAACAAGAGTAAATCTAGAAAAAACTTAATAGGGGCTCGTACGAATGACAAAGTCGTGCAGTATAAAGAAAGGCAAGGGGCTTCAAGTCTCAAGAAATATCAAAGAAAAGGAAAAGTGAAGGAATGAATGGATGAGAGAGATCCCATCCTCCATTTCTAAAGGAAAGAGTATAGGCGCATATTTCGATAAAAGGAAAGAAGACAAAGGCTCACAATTCAATAAAGGGGAAGAAGACAAAAGCCTTTATCCTTTCGTACAATGTGCGAGCTGACACTCCGTACAACGTGCAACCCAGGAAATGCACAACAAGCACGTTGATGACGGACAGGGCAAGACATCAGGTGCACCATAATGGACAGGAAAAGACGCCAACATCACGAACTCAACCTTCAAGGTCAAAACACCTTAGAAAAATTGGTTAGTCCAAACCCGCCTAATGAATAGACAACTCTGCACTCAGGGGCTTGTTGATAATCAACAAACCCTGGATAACCATATAAAGAATAAAGGTGATGCAAGGCTGAATTAAGGTCGAGGATGTGTAAAGGATTGACCAATTCAGACGCATTAAAACACATTACATAACAAATCTACACGGGTCATCTTACACTGTCGAACTACAACACGTTGACTAATCAAACACCTAGGCCACCATTACCTAATGCCTAGACGTCTATTCTTATCACCTAGGTTATCTTGCTTATAACCAAGGTTGTCGTGTCAGTCAACTATCGACCAGGCGCACTTGGCAAACTAGACACACTAGGCTCCGACCAGCTGGCACCCAGCCGACTAAGTGCGCGCAGAGTCGAGCAGTTAACCATGCAGGTGCTGGCCGGGCTGCCATGCACTACACACCAACCCAGCAGAGCAGGCACACCCGGTGACGAGCACCTGACCACGTGGGCGTTAGTCAGGATACCGATCTTGACACGCCCCACCCGGCCGAGTAGGCTCGCCTGGGGCCGAGCATCTGACCACACGGGTGCCGAGCAGCCTGCCAAGCGTGACACGCCTAACCTAGACGATCAGGCGCCCGGTGCCGAGCAGTCGACCGTGCGGGTTTCGGTCAAGTTGCCGAGTGTGACACGCCCCACCCGACTGAGTAAGCGCGCTTGGGGCCGATAAGTCGACCATGTGGGCATCGATCGGGCTATCGAGCACGACACGCCCCACTCAACCGAGCATGCGCGCTCGGGGATGAGCAGCCAACCACGCGGGTGTCGGCCTGGCTACCAAGCATGACACGCCTCACCTAGCCGAGCAGGCGCGCCCAGGGCCGAGTAGCTAACCACGCGGTCGTTGACCGGGCTACTAAGCATGACACACCCAGCTCGGCCAAGAAGGCATGCTGAGGTCCGAGCAGCCAACAACGCTGGCACCAGACGAGCTACCGAGTGTGACACTCCCTACCCGGTCGAGTAAGCACACCCGGGGCTGAGCAGCCGGCTAGGTTACCGAGCACATCACACCCCATCAGACCGATCAGGCGTGCGGAGGGCCAAGTTTCGTTAAGTTATTTGGTGTTTTCGTGTTTTATTGTTTTTCGTGTTTTTCTTTGATTTTATACTTGGTTTGGTTAAATGGGTTCAATTAATTTGTGGATGGGTGTGATTTTTGCTAGATTTTTTTGCAAGAAGCCAATAAAGAAGGGTAAATTGGTCCTTGGCCTAACCTTGGCTCGAGCCAAAGTGAGTCTGGGCACGCCAAGACGAGCCATGATGTGCCAATCCATGCCAAAAACTAGCTCTAAAATGCCAAAACATTTTGGAATGGTCGCATGCCCACAATGCATCAACAAGTTTCATTGCCCAATATTTATGGTTTGGCTTCACTTTTTTCTCGAGAATACCCTTAATCTGTCGATTTCTTTTTCCATTTGTCCCGATGTTTGTGGATGATATGGGGTCTCTACTTTGTGTCGCACCCCATACTTGCTCATCAACCGATCGAAAGGACGGTTACAGAAATGGCTACCTCCATCACTTATGATCGCTCTTGGCACATCAAAATGGCTGAAAATGTTCTCGTGTAAGAACTTGAGAACGATCTCAGAATTAGCCTTCCGGGTTGGGATTGTTTTCACCCATTTCGACACATAATCGAATATAAATAGTATGTACTCGTATTCTCCACTTCTTGGAAATGGTCCCATTAAATTGATGCCCCATACATCGAAGATTTCGATTACTTGATTCGGAACCAATGGCATTTCGTTCTTCTTCCCTATTGTGCCCGATCTTTGACAATTATCGCATGTCTTGCAATATTGGTGTGCGTCGGCCAAGAGTGAGGGCCAATATAAACCGGATTGGATGACTTCGAATGCTGTATTCTGGCTTCCTAAATGTCCTCCTTCATCATGACAAAACCTCAACACATCAATTTTTTTTCGTACGCTATACACCTTCGATAAAGTCCATCCTTGCATCGTTTATACAGGTATGGGTCATCCCAAAAGAAAACTCCTGCATGTAGACAAAAATATCTTCCTTTCTTGGGCAGAAAGGTTGTTAGGGATAATATTGCATGCGAGATAATTGAAGAAATTGGCATACCAAGACTCGTCAATGTTTTCAATAGTATTAGCATCCTCATAAGGAAAAATATCATCGAAAAAATCAAGTTTGCTAGACTCACTATCTACTAACATGCGAGACAGATGATCAGCGACCACATTTTCACATCCTTTTCTATCCTTGATTTCAACGTCGAATTCTTGCAAAAGGAGAACCCAACGAATCAACCTTGTTTTACTTTAGATTTTAACAAATAAGTGGCGCAAGGCCGCATGATCGGTGTGCACAATTACTTTTGAACCAACAATATAAGAACGGAACTTGTCTAATCAAAACACTACAACAAATAGTTCACGTTCCGTGGTGGTATAATTGCGTTGGGCACTATTTAACATGAGATTACCCTTAGCAATTTATCAACCCATTACCCCAAAACGTCCCCTACTGCGTCGTTAGACTCGTCGCACATAATCTCAAATGGTAGTGACCAATCGGGTGCAACAACAACCGGTGCCTGTGTGTGTTTTTCTTTCAATACGTTAAAAGCATCAAGATATTTATCATTTAACTCAAAATGCACATCTTTATTTAAAAATTTACACAACGGGTGGCAAATTTTAGAAAAATCTTTTATGAAACATCGATAAAATCCCGCGTGCCCTAGAAAACTTATATTTCCCTTAACATCTTTAGGTGGTGGAAGGTTGTCAATAATTTCTATTTTCTCTTTATCAACTTCCAACCCCTTGTTTGACACAAAATGTCCAAGCACAATCCCACTTTTCACCATAAAGTTCGATTTCTCCCAACTTAACGTAAAACAAGACTCTACACATTGTTCAAGGACTCTAGATAAATTATTTAAACAATGAGACAATGATGAGCCATATACCAAAAAGTCTTCCATTAAGACTTCGAGGAAGTCGTCAATGAACTCGGTGAAGATGGAGAGCATGCATCTCTGGAATGCTGCTGGTGCATTGCATAATCTGAATAGCATCCTGCGGTAAGCATACGTGCCAAAAGGACACGTAAATGTAGTCTTCTTCTGATCTTCTGGAGCTATCGCTATTTGATAATAGCCTGAAAGGCCGTCAAAAAGGAAATAGTATTCGTGTCCTGTCAGTTTGTCGAGCAACTGATCCATGAATGGAAGTGGAAAGTGATCCTTTCTTGTTGTGGCATTTAGTTTTCGGTAATCAATGCACATGCGCCACCCAGTGGTTAAGCGCGTTGGAACAATCTATCCTTTTTCATTTTCCATAATCTTTATGCCTGCTTTCTTTAGAACGACATGCACTAGACTGACCCACTCTCTATCTGATACGGGGTAGATAATTCCTTCTTCAATGAGTTTGAAAATTTCCTTTTTGACTACCTCTAAAGCGTAGGGTTCAAACGTCTCTGCTCGTCCCTTATTGGTTTGGCTTCTTCTTCTAACTCAACCTGATGCATGCACATCACCGGACTTATTCCTCTAATGTCCCCAATGCTCCAACCAATCGCTTGTTTGTACTTTTTAAGTACCTCGATTAATTCCTTTTCTTCATGATCGGCTAGTTCCGCAAAAATTATCAAGGATTTTCTCTCGTTAGATTCGAGGAAAACATATTTGAGGTTTTTCGGAAGTCGTTTCAACTCCACTTTAGGCTCTAACATGGGTTGAATAGATGTTTCGCTCACATGCTCCTTTTTAATCTAAAATAGGTCGACCACCGTTCCGTATCAAAATCATCACCCTCGATGTTCCATTCTTCGAAATGTATGATACCGAACAACTCTTTCACGCATTGGTTCACTGAGTCGAGATAAGAGCAGTCAGGTCCCATCAAATGTGAAGGAACGCTATGAATGTCTTTAAGTGAAAACGTGGCCTATTCGTAAAACACAGAAAGTGTCATTTTTTTCTCAGCCCAAGTCGATCGAGGTATATGACATTGCCATAAATGGTCTACCCAGAAGAATGGTGTGCTCCTAGCTTGATTTTGCAATTTCTCCGACATTTTATATCACGAAGTCCAAGCAAACTACTAAGGAGCCGACTTCTACCAAAATGTCTTCGACTACTCCTAGAGGATATCACACTGATCGGTCGGGTAACTAAAGTCTTAAGCTCGTTGGTCTCATCAAGTTGATCCCTGCCTCTAAATCAAGCATTCCCCGAGCCTTTTGTCCATCCCCAAGACTTATCATGATGAAAAAACTCCGGGGATCACTTACTTTCGGTGGTAGTGGTTCATGGCAGACTGCACTCACTTCTTCGGACAACAATATTCTCTCATTTGCCTCGAGCTTTCTCCTTTGATGCTAGCTCTTTGAAAAATTTCACGTATCCCAGCACCGCTTTGATCATGTCAAACAGCGGTAAGTTTACGTTCACGTTCTTTAACATATTGTAGAGCTCCATGAATTTCTTGCTCTCTTTTGCAGGTTTGAGTCGGTTTGGAAATGGTATAGAGTCTCAGATGACTTTTTGCTCCTTGAGAATGCTGAAATTCTCCTGTGTAGGAATAGTATCCGACCAGATATCTTCGCTAGTCCAATCGGACTTCTCCTTCTGTCCTCCAGTCTGATAGGATTTTTGCCCTATCCAATCGGACAAATCTTCCTGTCCTCTGGTCCGATTGAAATTTTACCCTGTCCGATCAAATGAATCTTCTTGTCCTCCGGTCCGATCGAAATTTGGCCGTGTCCGATCGGATGCCTTAGCTGATTTTCCCTTCAAAATATGTTCGTTATCATGATCCTCTTCTTCCGCCACTCTGATTCCATTATCGACTTTCTTGCCTCCCCGTAGCACATGTATGGCCATTATTGTTCGGGTTGACTGGGAAGCTTTGTGGGGTCGGCTCCGAGTTTCACTACAGATGCAAAAAGTTATCCTATCATCATCTCCAACTTGCCCATTTGTTTCTTAGTTTGATTATTTTCTTCGATGGTTCGAAGAGTCTCTTCTCGATTGAGTAACGTTTCAATCTATTGCCTTTGTCTCCAAAGTCCCAACTCTTTCTTGGAAGCTTGAGTTAGTGGAGATTATTGTTGTAGTTAGCATGGTTGACTTTGCCTTTGCGGAAAACGTTGTTGATAATTGCCTTGGCCCTTTTTCTGATAGAAATTATAATTACTCGGTCCTCCTTGACTTTTGTTCATGGGTGGTGGTGCCAAGTATTGAGGGTACGTTTGTTTAGGCACCGGTACATAATTGGGACTCTGATTTGTACGTAATTGATACAAATATGTACATAATCGAGTCTTGTTTAAGTCTTTTTATTCTCTTTTCCGGGTTGAGATTATGTTAAATTGCATTGTTTTGCACTTTTTACCTTATTGCTTGACTTTCTGACTTATTGATTACTAATCAGACCAAATTAGAGTAATTCTTTATTTTCTCATACAGCTAAAGCGTCCGGTGAATCCCGAGGACAAAGATAGAAGAAGCAACGCTCAGAAGTAGCCCAAAGGATGCTCATCCGATTGGACAGTTTGTGACACCGATCGGACAGACTAGCGAAGTGCACACCAGCCGAACAAATTGGTGCACCGATCTAGGCCGCGGACAGAAGCCTTCGTCCGATCGGACAATACCTACGTCCGATCAGACATGTAAGTTACGCATTCAGAAATTTTAGAAATCCTCAGTTACGAAACGGCTTATCTCAATAAAACTGAAGAGGGAGGCTAGGGTTCGGAATTATTCAGCAGTGGAGATTTGTGAGAGGCTGGAGAGACCATAGAACACCTCAAAGGTTGAGAGATTTGACACATCTCTCATACCTCCAGCGAAAAGCACTTACGGCTCCCATGACACGGTTCGATTCGTTGTAGCCATTGATCGTCGCTGGAATTTAGGGTTCGTGACAAGCCTTTGGATTCTACGCAACTCTCTGGGTGAGCTCGTTCATCATCATCGCCCGTTGTAAGTAGTCCATTGATTAGTAATATCTAAACTCGTTATTTTGTAGTTTTCATAACTAGTTTGATTTGGGATTTGTTATGAATAGGTTGGTGAACATATTGGATGGTATTTGTTGATAGTTCGTGATTGGAATTCGTACTATTGTTGTTAAATTGTGAATGAAGTTGTGATTGGTTTTATTATATTTTTTGAAGTGTTTTAGTGTTTAAATTATTATGAATCTTGTTAAGTATTTGAAATGATCTCGTGAGTGGCATAGTGATAGCATAGTTGGTGTTATTTGGTTGTTAAGGCATTTGATTAGTAGTTTGTTATTATTGGAGCATGATATGCGGTAGTTCGTATTTGTTCAAGTTAATTACTTTTCTCATTACTTGTCGAGAGGTTGACACCCTTGAGACAAGAAGAGTTCATATTTAAATTTGTTAAAGCTGAATCATTTCCAAAACCCCAATTAATTGTGTGTTTAGAAATAGAATTTGTGATATTAGTATAATAAACGTCGTTAATTCCGATTTTCATTCCTCGAGAGATCGACCCGAGTTAACTTGTCAGTCTACAAGTGACCCCATTCTCTTGCGGGCGAACTTAAACCCTTTCAAATGTAGACGCACATTTATTTAACCGGATTTCAATTTTGAAAGGAACACAACAGTTCGGCTCAAAATTTGACGCTGTTGCCGGGGATGACGAGATGGATGAGGAGGGGGAGAATAACGACGAGAATGCGGACGTCAACGAGGAGGAGAACGCAAACAATGATGATGGAGGAGATGTGAACACCAGTTCCGGGGCTTACGAGCATCACGAATATGGGGAGGGAGTATACTACTCTGTCGAGTAATGGCAGCAGCAGCAGGACTTCCAGGCGCGCATGATGGACCAAATGAGGTTGTTGGGGATTAATCAAGAAGATCACGCGCGCAATGCTCAACAAGATGCCTTGGTAGCACGAGAGGAGGCTCGGGAGGAAGTGAGGTATTTCCGGAGTACATTAATGATGTTGGGCATCAACTTGGCCGAAACAAATCAGAATCTTGCCCGGTTGACCAGCAACGTCCAGGCAAATAACGGATACCTTGTCATGATTGACGAGCGCCTTTCCCACCTCGAATAATGCTACCCACCTCCAACTCCGGACAACATGGACTAGTTGGCGGGCCCATGCCCCATCTGTATCACCACTCTATCCACCTTTTATTCGCTTTCTAAGATAATTGCTATTTATTCGGATTTATTAGATGTATTAATATTTTATTATATTCATGTTGGGATGACTACTGTTAACTATTTATTCGGAGATACAGGGTTGATCGATCAAAAAGACCCTACTGTACTGCAGTCCGATCGGAGATTACTAGTGACCGATCGGACAGTGCACAACTGTCCGGTCCCCGGGGTTTAGAGTCCCATGCATGTTTAGTTCAAACCATTTTAGGTAATGTAGTCACATTTTTATAACAAAGTTCTAGTCAACCAAGTAATTACGTCAACTTTTGTTGAATATATGCCCATGCTGAATTGTGTTTGTACTGGCGTGCCTGTCAAAATCATGTATTATGTGATTATTCGTGGAGTCTTTTGAACTTGTTTAGTGCAGAGTTTTCAAAACCTACTTATATATCTATGTAAAACAACACTTAGACGTTTACATTTTCGCGAAGCTTTAAAAAACTTGGTCACCTTGTTTTCAAAAGTTTGAATTAAACCCTTGAAAGAAGCCTTGTGTGTTTATCAACATTTTATGTTGTGATTCGATAAGTGTTTTGAGAAGTCTCTAAATCGCATGTGCACATTGGGTTTTGAAAATGACGATAGGTGCATAAAAACCTGTTTCCAGCCTTATTCATAAATAAAATCCTCTATAAATTCCTAATGAGCCCCTTTTGAGCCTTTATTCCATCTCTTTGTTAGCCACAAACATTATTGCAGCTCTTATTTCATTTGAGTTTGTGAGATGAGAGTTTTCATTATCATTGTTTAATTAGATATGACAATTGCAGGGTGTGAATTAGTGGGATACTATTATTAAAAAAAAAGAGGAAGAAAGAAAAGTAAATATATATATATATATATACATATATATATATATATAATATGGAAATTAAGGGTGCTAAGTTCATAAGAGCATCTATATGTTAAAAATAAAGCCTATTTATAAAGGTAAATATCGGGTTTTGGGGTTAGAAATAGCCTTAGCTATAAAAGGCTCTATGCTTAAAATTTTGGATTGAGTGAGTTATTTATTGAGTTTGTTCGCAAGTTAGCCACATATCTTTATATATGACATACCCTACCAAAGGGCCTATATACAACCCTAGAAAGCCCTCATCCGATTCTTGACTGATGTGCACACATATACAATGTACGAGAATTTAATTTTCACGAGTCGTTGGACGAATGTTTTTGTTGGTTTGAGCGTATACACTTAACTTTAAAAACGAGTCATTTCACTACTACAGGAATAGCTTCCTAAGGCTGTTAATTAAAGGCGGTTCGTTGAAAATCGTCTTAAAAATACTTTTAACAGCGGTTGTGGCTAAAACTACCATTAAAAAGGTCATTTTACGGCGGTTCCCTCAGAACTGACGTTAAAATTGGCTAATCAGCTGATTTTAACGGCGGTTCACTATGAACCACCGTAAAAGTGATTTATTTATGGCAGTTTTTTAACAACCGCAGTAAAAACTGGATGCCAGTTTATTTTAACATCGGTTTACAAACAACCGTCGTAAAAACTTAGACATTCTACGGCAAGTATGTGATAACAACCGTAAAACTCGCATATTCTACGGCGGTTATATAAGAACCGGTAGAATGTGATAGCATTTAACGGCGGTTCCATTAGAACCGCCGTAAAAATTAGTCCGCCATGTCATCGATCCTCGTCTTGCTCAAGCAAGTTATTTTAACCGTTGATCTGTGTCTCATTCGACGATCTGTATTAAATATTAAACTAAAAAAATAGTAAATCTTAACATAAAGAAATGATAAATATAAAAAAAGAAAATTAGCCCCTTTTCGGTCAAAAACAACTATTTCGAAGAGCAATTTCACTCTCTCCTCCATTTCTCGTTTAATCTCACTCCGTCGCAATGGATCTGGTGGCCGAAGAGCTCTAATTCCTCAGCATCCCCGACATCCTCAAAGAATCAATATCAATCCCCAAATAATCCCCCAAAACCTTCTACCTCATAACCCTAACCCTAATTTTCCCCCTTTCCAAAGAGGTGGTGGGACCTTCAGCGGTGGCGGCCGTGGTGGCGCTTCACCTTAAGGATGCAATGATTTGGTGGGACGTAGTGAATGAGTCGCCCGTTTGGCAGGATCTTATATTCCATATCGTTGCCGCGCTTTATGGAATCGTTGCCGCTGTTTCTTATGTAATTATTTATTGCGATTCGATTTTTATTATTTTTGTTCTTCTATCCATGGGCATATGAATCTAGTGTTGATGTTTTGTGTTTTCTTTTTCTTTTTAATTGTGCTAATTTGCATGAGATGGATAGCTAATTATTTTGTTTAGGTTTTTGGTTAAAGCCTGTTCTTAAATTTTCCGAGGCTTTTGCAGAGGGAAACTAGGATTTTGATTATTGTGTAGTTTTCATTTATTACCTTAGGTAGTCTAGATATCATCTAAACTATTTCACTAAAACTGACAGAGATCTAATCTCAAGTTTTTTCTTACGAACATGTGAAATGGAATAATGATTTTTTCCATGTTGCAGATAACTCTATGGTTAATACTATGGTGGAAGCCCGTTCACATACTGATGATTTTATCCAAAATGTCCTTTGCAGGTTTTTACTTTTAACTTTGTGCTGAGTGTGATGCGTTAGTTTGCATTATTGATTCCATTGTGCTTCCTAGTTTCTCGTGCTCCTCATCATCGCCGCTGACTTGTAGAGCGTTTTCCTCTTCATATTCTCGTGCTCCTCATCATCGCCGCATCTCTTGAGCCCCTTTACGGGTTTGCAGCTATGAAAAAGAGCTATGAATTGTTGAGTGGGAAAACTCGGACCGGGTTTTTCATCGTGTACTTCGTGTACATGGCTGCTTGTAGGATGATCAATGGGTTCTTCGGTTCGGTTGTGGTGCACGGATGGAGCGATTATGGGGTTATGAGGAGAATTGTGGTCGGTGGGTTTCTTGTTGGTGTATTAGTGATTGTGAATTTGGTTGGGCTCTTGGTGCAGAGTGTTTTCTATTACGTTTGCATGAGCTATCATCACCAAGGGATCGATAAGCGCGCGTTGTATGATCATCTGGGTGGATATCTTGGCGAATACGTGCCTCTTAAGAGCAGCATTCAGATGGAGAATATGGAGGTCTGATGATACTGAGGTTGGTGAATTTCTTACTTGGGGAAAAACAATGTAAAGTTGGAAACTTTTTTTTTAAATTGAGGGGTTTGTCTCTGTGATTCATCTTTTTGTTTTTCCTATGGAAATCTGAGGTTGTCCTTAATCTTATTTCTTGCTGTGATCCTTCTTATTACCATTTATATTCTTTGATGTTGAATGACATGATAGACCACCCTTTATTTGTTGTGGTAAGGTTGACTTTCTTTGGTTTTCTAAGTTGCTTAGAGGAAAGAGGGAAAAAGGTCAGCATTATATTTGTTTTTGTTTCTTTGTTAGGCTATAGCTAACTTAGGTACTTTGAAAAGTGTCGATGTGGTACGTATGAGCATAAATAAGCCTTTGATTTGTGGAGCATTGAATTTATATAAAAAATTGGGTATTGTGTTTGTTGTTCTTAATGGCTGTATGTGTATAGGTTCATAGGTTCATGTGCATTATTTTCTTTTCTCTGTCAATTTGTTCGATGGATCCAGTTTTCGTTGAGATTAGCATTGAATGGCCTCTGTATAGATTGATAGGATTAGTTTGCTTAACCAAAGTTTTTTCCGTAATAATGGCAAATAACTAGGAATGATCATCTCGTCTATTTAATTATGCGATTTGTGGGTTGGATTTATTGTAGTAGGGGAAAATGACTGGTTAAATTTCAGGTACCTTATCACTTTGCCACAATACAATAAAATCCTCAAAACACAATATTTATTATTTAAACTTGGAAATAACAGTTAAAAAACAAAGTTGGAAATATTAGACTATTACTAGTTGTTATCTGACTTCATAGAGTCTTTATAACAGTGCCTGTGATAGTGGGACATTGAGCGAGGACAAGAAAAGGGAAGATCGTTTATTGCCAGGGTTCCGGCGGCGATAACCACGTACCGTTCATCGGTGGGGCCGGCACTATCATGTCCGATAACGACTACTTATTCCAACTCATATCCCACACTTGGACTCACAACCTATGTCAGTTACGACGATGGTCTAGATCAACGACAACGTAAATTCCACAAGGTACATTTTGATTCATCAAAATATATATTGTTTTGGAGTTTGATTATTGTCTCTATTTTGTAATTTTTCCTTTTTTCTTTTTTTTTCCTGTTATAGTTCCCCACTAGATGTTATATTCAAAACAACTAGTGTCAATGTGACTGACCCAATTATAGCTCATTTTTCAAATAGATTACCTCAAGAATTAACTCCTAACATACTCAAGGTAACATCAGAATCAGATATATCTTTCTATTAATTAAATTCCTTTTTATTTTTTATTTTGGTCATTGTCGATAAGTTTGAAATGTAAACAGCGTGATATCGCTGCCCCCGGAGTCGACATATTGGTGGCATTCACGAAATTCACCATAATGACTGGATCGGACAGTGATAAAAGAGTGGTGAAATACAACGCCGAGTCTGGAAATTCAATGGCTGCGCCTCACGTCTTGGGGTCCGTTGCCTACGTCAAAACTTACCATCTGAGGTGGTCGTCGGCCGCCATTAAATCTGCCCTAGTGACCATTTGCAAGAGAAACTGAGGTTTGAGATACATATACTTGTTTGCTTTTTTATGTTTCAATTTGTGTAAATTGTTGCAAATTTTTTGAAAAATATAAAAGAACAATTGTTCAAATCAAATTTATATTATTTTATTTTCTTCTACAGGTATTATGAACCTAATCTAGAGAAAATCAATTCAGTTCTTGAAGCTGGAGTCTACCAGCAGTTCCTTACTAAGGCCATTCAGCGTATACAATTATCAAAGGTATGGATATATTTGTTCCGTGTATTATTCATGCGACAACAGATATATAATGTCTTATTTTATAAGAAGATGGACATATATGTTATATGTACGATCGATATTACACCGAGAGTATTACACTATTTATTTATTGCATATAAATAAATATTTGAATTGTCAATATAATATTTGGGTGAAGAATTTGTAATTTATATATCGTGGGAATGAGATGAATATTATGGTCCTTGGAATTTTCCTTGAACTCTAACTAGTGCAGAAACAACTTTTAAGAACGCCTGTTTCTGCAAAACAAGAACGCCCTGCTGAGGCGTTATGTATAGAGCTGTTCTTGAAAGTCTGACAATCAAGAACGCCCTGCTGAGGCGTTCTTGATTGTCGGACTTTCAAGAACGGTTTTTCAGAGACGTTCTTAAAAAAATTTCAGCCGTTCTAGAAAGTCGGTTTTACAGGTTTTGCCCGTTAGGGAAAATAACTTTTCAGAACGTCATTTTTAAGGCGTTCTGGAAAATATACTTTCCAGAAAGTCCCTTTTTAAGGCGTTCTCGAAAGTATACTTTTCATAATGTCATTTTTTAAGACGTTCTGGAAAATATACTTTCCATAACGCCCCTTTTTCAGGCATTCTCGAAAGTATACTTTTCAGAACGTCCCTTTTCAGGCGTTCAGGAAAGTATACTTTCCAGAACGTCATTTTTTAAGACGTTCTGGAAAGTATACTTTCGAGAACGCCTCTAAAAATTGGCGTTCTGGAAAGTATAGTTTCGAGAACGCCTCTAGAACAGGCGTTTTGGAAAATATACTTTCTAGAACGGGTTTTTAAATAACCGTTCTAGAAAGTAATAAAAATTTAAAAAAAAAATAAATGAAAGCAAGCCAACAAATACATCAAATTTCATTCAAGATTCACCACTTTTCCAGGCCTGCTCATACAATTTTATTACCTATTTAATTCACAAAACACATTTCATTTATATAATCTAAAGATCAAACAACACATGACATCAATCACAATAATACACAATTACCATAATATATCAGTACCAACAACACAAGGGAATAACAGTTATAATCATTATCAATATTACAGAATTACATTTAGTCATCAATAACAATTAAATGATATGTCCAACCAAGAAATTACAAAGGATATTCTTACTTCTTTCCAAGGAATGGACCAATTCTAGCTTCCCAGCGACCACATTTGTGTAGAGTTAAGCCTCTGTACTTTGAGCTTCCTCGAGAGAACCTAGTGCTTTGACGGCGAAGAATATGAACAAACTCTTCTTTTGTCAAATCCGTCGTGTGCAATTCCACAACTGTATAAGGCTCACTGGCTTGCATAGAAAAAATGCCAGTAATAATCAATATATGTAGCTTCATATTAACCTGTTTCATGTCATACACTACAAAAAAACCCGGCTATGCTGGCGGGTTTCCTGACGGCCAAAAAGCCGTCAGAAATCCTGGCGGATTTCCTGGCGAAAATCGTTGCTGGCCGATTTTCTGACGGCCCTGGCCGTCAGCAACTATCCCCGCCAGCATCCCCTCAGGAATCGAGCGGGAATCTATCCCGCGTAATTATCTTGACGGGCTAACCCACCAGAAAATAATTTTTAATTAAAAAAATAAAAATAATATATGCTGACGGCCTTGCCCGTCGGCATATAATTTTTAATTTATATATATATATATATATATATATATATATATATACACGCTGACGGCCTAAACCCTTCAGAATTATTAAATAAAAATAAAAAAAATAATGCTGACGGGCAAGCCGTCAGCAATTTATTTAAAATATAATTTATAATACTATAATTATAATACATATAAAGTAATATTATATATTTATAATAATAATATATTATTATTTATATACATTATATAATAAATATATTTCAAATAATATATATTTATAATAATATTATGCATTTATATATTATTATTCATAAATATAATCAACATTTATAAATATAATATAATTAATTATAATTATAATTTATAACTTAATTTATATATCTAATATATATTTAAAGTATATAATTTCTAATAAGTAATCGACTTGGCGAGACGGTAACACCACTCCTCTATTTGCAAGAGGTCTGGGGTTCGAATCCCACCCATGCCACATGTGGGGTATTAAATAAACACAAGTTAAGAGGTTGTGGGTTGGGCTTAGGCGGGCTGGGCTAGGCCCGCTAAGTTTATTTTTATAATATCTTAAAAATGCTGACGGGCCAGCCCGTCAGCATTTATAAAATTAAAAAAAAAAAAAAAATACTGACGGGAAGAATTGCTGGCGGGCATTGCCCGTCAGCAAGCCGTCAGTATTTCTGACGGTTACGTTAAGGCCGTCAGGATACTGGAATCCTGACCACAAAAATGCTGGCGGCCATTATCCGTCAGGAGGCCGTCAGTATTTCATATACTGACGGATTTGGCCGTCAGCATTGCCGGATTTTTTTGTAGTGATCTTCGTAATAGCCGATAGTGAAATTAATATCAGCATCGACCCCATGAAACTTGATTGCAGCACGGTCGTATGCCCTGAGCGAACAAATTAATTGCTGTCAGAACAAACTTCTCAAAAGACTAAAATACCCAAAAATCTCCATCAGAAGCCAAAATCTTACATAGCTGCAGCATGAGCTGTGTTAAACCCTCCTGAAAAACCAAAAAAACAAAGAAAAGTCATTAAAGTAGATGCATAAACATGACATCAATATTGCTGAACTAAATCTAAACATAGAAATAAAGGGGGAGGTGAAGAGGATGTGCTTACCCAAATAGACTTGTTTACCACAATCCCTGCAAGCAAAACGCCACGAATCAATAATAGAGCATAACATTAAATACACAGAGTACCACATAAATGATAAAATTCATCTAATCAATTCAACTTATCCATAAATAAGCAGCACATCCACATATTTATACTTAAGTTTCCTCAGAGGAAACAGAAATTATCCAGCATAAAAATGAACTATATTTCCAAATATGAAGATGCTCTAAGAGAAAAATAAACAAAGAAAAATAATAATATTATTTGTTGACTGCTAAAAGTATAATACTACTGCACCATTAATGTACAACATCGTTCCATCTATCCTTATCAAAGCACCATAAACACACAACACACACATGCATGCACCATATATACTATACAGTGCTAAAACCATATTATTCCGCATTGTGTGTGTGAGAGAGAGATAATCTGTATAGACAAACCAGTATGGGATTCCCATCTTCCAGTTCTCCGGTAGAAGGTGACCCCTCGATACTCAGACTTTGTACAACAAGCAAAAGTTGCTGGTGACGTTTTTTGTTTTTACTCTTAATTTGGTATTATTATTATTATTATTTTGTCTAATTTCCAATCAATAAATCTTGAGTTAATTAAAACTAAATAATAAGTATACTACTTTTATATTTTATTTAAAAAAAAAAGGACACCACTTGACCCAAACCAAACGAATTATTTCCACGTGACTTGCTCGCAACCACGGCACTACTAATTAACTAAACTCAGTATTTTTGTATAATCTTTTTTAAGAGAAATACTTGATTTTGAAAAGGTCATATATTTGTAGCTAATTTTCTGCGTCACCTAACCGCTGGGTTTAAATCGAACAATTTTATTTATTGATTTTGATACAAAATAAAATAAGAATTGCAGTACCTTCGAAATGGCTAACCGCCCGTTTGACTTTCTTTGCACAACCTTCGCAATGTAAGTCGAGCTTCAGCACGGCGGTGATGGCCCCTTCATCTTTCTTTCCTCTGCAATCCGCCGCCGCCGCCACCTTCTTCTCTCCGCCCTCCGCCACCTTCTTCTCTCCGCTTTTTTGAAAAAAAACAATATGCGCAAATATGAACATTGAGAAATAGTAATAGAATTTTACAAAATAGTTAATAAAAATTGGATTCTAATTAGAGGACGATTAAACGCCCAAAAGAAATAAATAAATTAATTAATTACCTCACCCATAGATGCTTTTTTTTGTTTTATATCTGAAGAATAATTAGAAGTTACAGAGTTAATAGAAAATGAAGAATAAAGGAGACAACCGTTGGAACATATATAGGGAACGAAAAATCGAGGAAAAATAGTTTTTTCCTAATGAAGTCAGCAGACCTGGGACCTACCAAATTAAATAAAAGGCTCCTTGGAAACCGTTGTATTTATTTAACTCACAGTGACATCATTAAAAGGAAACGGTTGAGAATTGGATTTAGAGGAACAAAAAAGTCAATTTACCGATATGAACGGAAGAATAAAGAACGAAAGAATCCACGGTTGATTAAAGATTGGTTCATGATTACATAATCTTCCTGATTATATCCATAATAGCAAGCTATGGCAACAATGGCATTCTTGTAGAAAAGAAAAAGACAGGATAAAAGTAAGCGCAGAATTGTAAGAAACTTNTAATTAGAAGTTACAGAGTTAATAGAAAATGAAGAATAAAGGAGACAACCGTTGGAACATATATAGGGAACGAAAAATCGAGGAAAAATAGTTTTATCCTAATGAAGTCAGTAGACCCGGGACCCACCAAATTAAATAAAAGGCTCCTTGGAAACCGTTGTATTTATTTAACTCACAGTGACATCAGTAAAAGGAAACGGCTGAGAATTGGAATTAGAGGAACAAAAAAGTCAATTTACCAATATGAACGAAAGAATACACGGTCGATTGAAGATTGGTTCATGATTACAGAATCTTCCTGATTATATCCAGAATAGCAAGCTATGGCAACAATGTCATTCTTGTAGAAAAGAAAAAGACAGGATAAAAGTAAGATATTTGGATCGCAAAATTGTAAGAAACTTAAAAAAAAAAGTACAAATACGTTCTTACTATGCCAGCTGGAAGCTGCCTAAAATGCAAATGCTCCATAGCATGAGTAGTGACAAGAGGCTTCTGAGGATAGTAGAGTACATATGCCAATGTATCCTGTTCCTAAAGAAAAAATCCGGATAAAAAAAATTAATTAACCAATCAAATGAAAAACTAAGGCAAAAAAGCGAAGACTAACCATTCTAAGTCAGTAATTGGTAACGTATATTCCCATTGCTTGCTTTCCCATTGCTGACTGATAAGTGTTACGAGGGGACTGCATCGCACGATGATTATAAAAATTTAACTAATTTTCTCGCATTTATATTATATGAAATAAAAGTTTCCCAACTCAAATGAAATAAAAGTTTCCCAACTCAACAAAATTTTCAAGAGTCAAACACTAAGAGACAAAACTAGAATTCACAGGTTTTCTAATAAATAATAATGTGTATGCCAAAAAAACAAAAGAGAGAGAGAGAGAGAGAAATTGGGTACCTCTCCATAGAGAACATCAGGTTGGGGGTGGGCTTTGATGAGATAATCAGTTCCCCATTTAAGAGCATCGAGGGCATTCTTAAGTTCTCCACTTTGAACAATTTGCTTCCTATATTCAATTATGCTCCAAGACATGATGGTTATGGTGAATGCCATTGGCAGTCCGAATTTAACATTGTCCCTAGCATCATAGTACCCTCCCACCAAATCCACCTGGAAAAAAGTGTTACAATAATTTTTGCAACTAAAATCAGGTCCAATATTTTTGCATACAACATGCAACTAGTCTTCTATAAATTTATCCTATAGATAAATAAATAATTAGTTATTAATTAAATCAATGAAAATATTAACCTTATATTTAGAAATAATACCCCGTTGATCTTCCCATCAGTAAGGCCAGAATGGCCTCTCCATAGGACTCTTTTGCTAGATATCATGCAAACTGAGTAAAACAACTCCAGAATAGGAGCATTACCCTGATGATTATTAGTGGTCGGTCAAATGTACCCTCATATGTAAATCAAACGCAAACACATTGGCTATCTTTTGTGGAAAATACAGGTAAGCATAACAAATTAATAAACAAAATAATGGGAATTGTCTTAGCATATGTAATGGTAATGCAAAACACGAATATTTCTAACAGTAACATTAATAAAAAAGTCCATTTCCCAAGCATTAACAAAAATATTTTTTTTATACCAGACTAAGAGTTGTTGTTCCAAGAAGCAACACGTACAATTTACCCTGCAACCCAATTTAGTAGTCCTTCTCAGCAAAACAGTTCAAGTTCAAGGATGACAATAATATGTAATATAAAAAAAATAAAAGTGTATTCATTATTATTGAAATGCATCATTTTTATAGCTGAAAACAATGTGGAAATGTCACATTTCACAATGGAAACAAAGTAACAAACTCAGAAGTAAAACAAGACCTCAATCAGCTTAAGATTTGATGCTCGGCTAAGAAGGACAAAAGCAAATTCTCCAATTTGTGCAAGAGACATCCCAACCTGTATTTGCATATAACCAAAATTCACTCGTCAAAAAATAACAACTAAACTTTAAAAACAAGATTAAAGCAATTACACACAAGAAGCGATGTTATGTTGTTGTAGCGGAATCCTCTCACAACCAAAGTGACCACTACTGTTTTTATAACAATAACCAATATAACAACTGCCAGCAAAATATCAATATGGTTCAAGAGGAAGTGAACATGAATAAGCATTCCAATAGTGGCCAGAAAAAGGGCTGTGAATAAGTCTCGGATTGGCTCCACCTACAAAACAATGAGTTCCCAATAAGAAATCCCTGTGGCATGAAAACAAAATAACATTTGATATCTGGTGAATACTGTGAATAAATTAGCTCAATTTCTTGCCCGCTTTTTTTTAACCCTATTAACATGTCACCTCTATTTATACATAACATATTTTTCAACAAGTGTCTTTTATCTTCTATTTTCTTGTTCTCTCCTTTTTTTACTGCTAAAGATACAAGTAGTTTCAAATTAAATCTAGTTCGCCACCTTCATATGCACTTACACGAAGATAGAGAAGGGGCGAAAGTACAAAATACTAGAACTATATTAAATATAGAAAAAAAGTACATGTTCAAGAGTATGCTGAGCAAGATCAGTTGTTGATATCATCACTCCAGCAGCAAAGGAACCCAATTCAAGGCTCAGGCCCAATTTGTCACTGCACTGAAAATGAGAAAAATGATAAATTAAATACAACGAAACTATAATATGCATAGAAGGGCATACTGTCAGTACAAGTGACTTTAGGAAGAAATTGTTAAAAATGTAACAAAAGGCAATATATGAGAATTTGTGTTCAAATTACAGAAGCTACAGAAAACTTGAGCCCAAAGAACAATTTAAAATTTCATCATATCAGATTAATGACATTAATTGGGGAGTCGGACGAACCCAAACAACTAGCAAGCAGTAGCCACAAAAGCCAGTTAATAGAGTTCATTAGTCTGCAAAAATTAGAGGACCAAAGTCAAACACCAGAAAACAACGTGCACGTCTTACTGCTCAAACACAAAGTCACCTGTGAGGATAGGCTAATCATCAACTTAAGAAACTAAGGTATACACGTGCGGGATAATATTGACAAAACCACCAAAAACGTAACCAACACCACCAGCCTGTAAAAGGAAAAGAATGACCCAATAAAAAAAGCCGTGAATCATGGAAAAGCAAGTCCAGTATCATCATATCCAAAGACAAAATAGGAATCTTTCATAGCAGCGGTTGACTGATCGACTTGAACACAACAGAGTGATTGACCCAATTTTCAAACATACGAACAGAAATTAAAAGCAAAATTGAGACCAGGAGGGACTGAATCAAAATGGAACACGTGTACTGGAGAGTAACTATCAGTACAAATTACGTAACAAGCAAGAAAATCTGCAGCAGCTGATAGACAAGATCTCAAGCCATTTCAACTTCGAATAATCAACCCGAAATGACATTTTCCACTTAATTTGAAATGGGAGCTCAAACACAAATAAACCATTTTTCAATGAATTAAAATTATAAAATAAAATAAAACAAGTAAAGAAGAGCGAGAGTGAAGTGGAAAATACGTCGGACAACTTTGTTGGTGCCTTTGATAGTGTAAGAATCGGGGTCCTTTTTGCCCGGCTTCGTCTTGGCCATGTGTTATCTGTGTTATTTTAGCTTCCATCGAGAAGAAGTTGAGTAGATTTCCCTCCAATGAACAGAAACCCTAATTTGCGAAGGAGAAGGTGGTGTCGGAACAATGGGATCTTGATGATGCAGATAGTGGTGGCGATTGGAAGATGACGGTCGGTGTGGTGGTTGGGAATGGTGGGAGGGGTTGAATCGGCGAGCAGAGGAGAAAGGCAGATATGTGGATTAGGCACAGTCGCAGGTTTTCCGGCCGCCGTAGGNTATCAGTGAGAAATTAGGGTATTCAAATTAAACAAATTATGATGCTTGAATTAATTTGAAGTAGGGAGAAATGAACAGAAACCCTAATTTGCGAAGGAGGAGGTGGTGTCGGAACAATGGGATCTTGATGATGCAGCTGGTGGTGGCGATTGGAAGATGACGGCCGGTGTGGTGGTTGGGAATGGTGGGAGGGGTTGAATCGGCGAGCAGAGGAGAAAGGCAGATCTATGGATTAGGCACAGTCGCAGGTTTTCCGGCCGCCATAGGAGCCTTGCTCTTTTTCCTCACCTCGCTTCCGTCTTTCTTCTCTTCGTGTGAGGACGACGGCAACAGAGCCACCGACGAAAGATCGAAAGCAGCGGAGTGGAGGAGTTGAGAGGGTTTTTACATTTTTAGGTTACCGGCGGTGGGGGCTGAATCGTAGGAGATTAGGGGAGAATTATAGCTTCTGGTTTGGATTTCGGTTGATGATTTGTGGTGGCGATTGGAAGAATTCTTGGCTGGTGAAAAGGAAATGGCAGAGACGAGATCGGCGGAGAGGAAGGGCTAGGGTAGTATAAAGGTTTTTTTTTTAATTAAGAAAAATTGATTTTATAGGTATATTTTAATCTAAAAATAATATGACATACGAGAACGCCTTTTTAAAGACGTTCTGAATAATACTTTCCAGAACATCATTTTTAAAGACGTTTTCGATATTTAAAATACGAGAACATCGTATTTAAAGACGTTCTCGATATTTAACATACGAGAACGTCATTTTTAACGACGTTCTGGATATCTAACATACGAGAACGTCTTTTTAACGACGTTCTGGATATCCAGTATACCAGAACATCTTTGAAAAAGACGTTCTCGTATGTGACACTTTTATTACAAAATGCCACCGCCTGACATTTAAGAACGCCATCTCCTAAGGTGTTCTTAAATCCCTGTTCTTGAATCCTGTTTTTGTACTAGTGTCAGATCTCGGATTAACGCCTCTAGATCTATTTGAATCAGGACTTTATATATTTTATTGCGCTGATTTTTTTGTGTGTGTTAGTGAAATAGCATGGTGGTGTTTCATTTCACACATAGTGTTCCTAATAGACATTTTGAGCTACATATTTTCGTGTGATTAAGCTTATTTTTTCACGGGTGTGGTTTTGCTATGTATACCCGTAACGCGAAAATGAGTTAAAATTAGCTTGTTGTTGACCTATTTGCTATTTGAATCAAGAATTGTAAATGCTCCTAGTGCTGATTTTTTTTTTGTGTGTTTGTGATTCTGAAATAGCTGTTGGTGTTTGATTTCACACTTATACTATTCTCAATAGACATTTTGAGTTATATACTTGTGTGTAAGCTTATTTGTTCATGAGTGTGGTTTTGCTATTAATTTGTACCTGTAACGCGAAAATGAACCTAAATTAGCTTGTTGTTGACCTATTTGCTATATGTTCACCTATTTCTCTTTGAATCAGGAATTGTAAATGCTACTAAAATAATCATTGGTGTATCATTTGAGATTTATATTATTCTTAAAAGACATGTTGAGCTATATACACATTTCAGAGTTTTGCATACTTATGGACTTCAAGGTCTTTCTAGAACCTATTTCCGTTTGAATCATTCTATTCTGCAATCATTACATTATTTCCATGAGTTTTGTTTGTTTTTTTGAGATAAATTTTCAAATATCACTTTAATTTTGTTACAACTGAAACGAGCATATATGTTGATGATACATACATTCGTATGCAGACATGTTCCATCCATACTCAACAATGAAGACGGACATGATCTCGGACTGTGTTCGGGAGACCTGGGACAGCATGGAAACTGATGGCCTATACCTGCAAGTCGACATGCCGGAAGTGGGGAAGGAGAGCGTGAAGGTTTGGGTCCAGAAGGAGGACACTTTGGTGATGGAAGGCGAGGGTAAAAAGGACTTCAAGGATTACGAGTTTGGGCCTAGGTACACCAACAGTATCCAGTTTCCGCAAATAGCACTCTTGAATACTAAAGCTATCAAGGCGGAGATGGTGAACGGTCAAAGTGTTTGTGCCCAAATTGAAGGTTGAGGAGAGGACTGATGTTTTACTTGTGAGTGTCGATATAACTTATATATTAATAACTTGTTAAAATACGAAAACAAAAGACTTGGGATATGCAGATATTGGCTAATAATTAGTTGTTGCTATATTTGTCACCTCTCGTGTGTGCGCGTACATATAATGTTGCTGAGGTGATAAGTTTATATTATTTTTATTATGATTTTATCTAATGGTCGTATTTCATGTACCAATTACTAACAAGTCTATTTGTAATGTGTTGAAGCCGATCCCCATGGAGTTTTGGAACAATTTCATTAGTGGGATGCCATTTGCACGATGCAGGGAGGCGGTCATAACGCAAGGTGAAAGGTCATGGACGGTTGGGGTTAGAACTGAGGTAGGGTGCCATTCGCTGTAGGAAGGGTGCGGAGAGTTCCTTGCGAAGCTTGACGTTCGTGAAGGTATGCTCGTGAAGTTACGCTCCTATTTCCAACTTTGGATTTGGCCATAGATGGTGTTGGTTAGTAGAAATGCAATGTTCCTTGGAACTATTAATGTTTTTGTAGTAAGATATATGATAATAGTTTCAGTTTGATTAGTAAATAGAAACTATCTGTTGTCTTTATTTTTTTACTTGTTTAGAGATCTCTTGGTTGTATGTAGTATTAAGCATTTCAAGAACTAGATTGATATTTTTGTTAGTCATTTATGTTCATATACTGTGTATAATGGTTGGAATAGCAGTACTTTTTCTTTATTAATATGTATATTTTGGTGCACCTCTTTCATTTATTTTTTTTTTTAATTTTTTTACTACTTTCTAGAAGGTATTTTAAAAAAACCGTCGTGAATTGTCCGTTCTAGAGAACATACATTCTAGAAGGTATTTTTTAATAACCGCCGTTATTTTTAAGGCGGTTCTTAAACCACCGTAAAAAACATCACTTTCTACGGCGTTTCACGAGAAATCATCGTAAAAAGCCTCACTTTCTACGGCGGTTTTAGAACAACCACCGTAAAAATTTACGGCGGTGGATTTAAGGGCGGTTCCAAAACCGCCATAAAAATTCTCCCAGAACCGCCATAAAAAGCTGTTTCTGCAGTAGTGTGTGTGAGGATGCATTCTTTTGATTTCAAGGTGAAAAGGTAACTCGAGCTTAGCCTTAAAGTTTTCGATGAAAGTGTTTATAATTGCAAAACTAAATTATATGCACAACACTACTCTTAGCTCTAGCTACTCTCACTTCTCTTGATTTTGATTCTTTCGTTTGTTCGAGGACGAACAAACCAATTAAACATGGGGTGGTTGATTCGTACGTATTTGTTACGAATCTGTACATAATCGAGTCTTGTTTAAGTCTTTTTATTCTCTTTTCCGTGTTGAGATTAGGTTAAATTGCATTGTTTTGCACCTTTTACCTTCTTGCTTGACTTTCCGACTTATTGATCACTAATCAGACCAAATGAGAGTAATTCTCTATTTTCTCATACAGATAGAGTGTCCGGTGAATCCCGAGGACAAAGATAGAAGAAGCAACGCTCAAAAGTAGCCCAAAGGATGCTCATCCGATCGGACAGTTTGTGACATCGATTGGACAGACTAGCGAAGCGCACACCGGCCGGACGAATAGGAGCACCGATAGAAGCGGCGGACATAAGCCTTCGTCCGATCGTATAATACCTACGTCTGATCGGACATGTAAGTTACGTATGCAAAAATTTTAGAAATCTTCAGTTACGAAACGGATTTGCTCAGTAAAACTGAAGAAGGAGGCTAGGGTTCAGAATTTTTCAGCAGTGGAGATTTGTGAGAGGCTGTAGAGACCATAGAACACCTCTAATGTTGAGAGATTTGACACATCTCCCATACCTCTAGCGAAAAGCCCTTGCGGCACCCTAAGCACGGTTCGATTCGTTGTAGCCATCGATCGTCGCTGGAATTTTGGGTTCGTGATAAGGCTTAGGATTCTACGCAACTCTCGAAGTGAGCTCGTTCATCATCATCGCCCGTTGAGAGTAGTCCATTGATTAGTAATCGCTAAACTCGTTATTTTATAGTTTTCATAACTAGTTTGATTTGGAATTTGTTATGAATAGGTTGGTGAACATATTGGATGGTATTTGTTGATAGTTCGTGATTGGAATTCGTACTATTGTGTTTTTGGGTTATTGATATCCTATGAACAATTGCTGTTAAATTGTGAATGAAGTTGTGATTGGTTTTATTATAAGGATAAATTCTTTTTACCTCCTAAAGTATCACAAAGTTTTGACTTTACCTCCTAAACTTTTTTTTCTTCAAAGTTACCTCCTGAAGTTTGCGTTTTTTTGAGTTTGCCTCCTAAATTACAATTCAGACCAAAAAGTTGTCGGACGCCGTTCACGTGACTTACACGCGAGGGCAGGAGCGTCTTTTCTCTTTTCATATTTTATTTTTCCTCCACAACTATCTAATTTTTTTTGACTTTGCTTCCTAAAGTATTTTTCAATCCAATTGCCTTCTCAAGTACGATTTTATTTTAAAATTGCCTGCTCAAGACAGTTTTTGGGCCAAAAAATAAAAATAAAAATCGAATACCGATGTAATTTATCTAATGAATGATACCCTAGGTAAATACTACTACTACTACTACTACTACTACTAATAATAATAATAATAATAATAATAATAATAATAATATATTACTAATGTTTTTTAAATATAAATAATATAATTCTTAATACATATAACATAATTATAATACACTTTTCAATACTGCTACTAGCACTACTAGTACCACTACTACTATTACTAGTAGTAGTAGTAGTAGTAGTAGTAGTAGTAGTAGTAGTAGTAGTAATAATAATAATAATAACAATAATAATAATAATAATAATAATAATAATTTTGAATTATAATTTATAATTTTAACTAATATATTTAATATATATATATATATATATATATATATATATATATATATATATATATATATATATATATAATATGACTATTTTCACAATAACAATAACAATTTTTGTAACTTTTTTTCATTTCTTATTATTTGTTGATATATAATATTACTTGCAATATATATATATATATATATATATATATATATATATATATATATATATATATATATATATATATATATATAATAATAATATATTTAAATACATATAAGATAATTATAATACAATTTAAAATTATAATATATAATAATATAATACACGTAATACTATTTCAACACATATAATTTAAAATACACTTATAATATATTTCAAATATTATTATATTATATTATATTATATTATATTATATTCGAAAGTGTATTATGTTATCATATAATATTACTTGTATCATATTATAATTATTATTATTTGAAAGTGTATTATAATTACATTATATGCATTTTAAATTAAAATATATACATTAGAAGTAATATTATATTTCAACAAAAATAAGAAATGAGAAAAAAGTTACAAAAATTGTTCTTGTACAAAGATCGTATTATATATCATATATTTATTAAATATATTAGTTAAATTATAAATTATATTCATAAATTATTATATTATAATTATATATTATTATTATTAGTAGTAGTAGTTTTTAAAAGTGTATTATAGTTATGTTATATGTATTAAGAATTATATTATTTATATTTAAAAAATATTAGTAATATATTAGTAGTAGTAGTAGTAGTAGTAGTAGTAGTAGTAGTAGTAGTGGTGGTAGTAGTATTTACCTAGGGTATCATTCATTAGGTAAATTCTATTGGTATTTGATTTTTATTTTTATATTTTGGCCCAAAAACTATCCCGATGAGGCAATTTTAAAATAAAATTGTACTTGAGAAGGCAACTTGATAGAAAAATACTTAGGAGGCAAGTAAAAAAAACGAGATAGTTGAGGAGGCAAAAAAAATCTGAAAAGAGAAAAGACGCTCGTGCCCTCGTGTGTAAGTCACGTGAACGGCATCCGACAACTTTTTGGCCTGAATTGTACTTTAGGAGGCAAACTTAAAAAAACGCAAACTTCAGGAGCCAACTTAAAATAAAAAAAAGTTTAGGAGGTAAAGTCAAAATTTCGTGATACTTTAGCAGGCAAAAAAATCTTATCCCTTTATTATATTTCTTAAAGCGTTTTTGTGTTTAAATTATTATGAATCTTGTTTAGTATTTGAAATGATCTCGTGAGTGGCATAGTGATTGCATAGTTGGTTTTATTTGGTTTTTAATGCATTTGATTAGTAGTTTGTTATTATTGGAGCATGATATGCGGTAGTTCGTATTTGGTTCAAGTTAATTGCTTTTCCCATTACTTGTCGAGAGGTTGACACCCTTGAGACAAGAAGAGTTCATATTTAAATTTGTTAAAGCTGAATCATTTCCAAAAACCCAATTGATCGTGTATTTAGAAATAGAACTTGTTGTAATATACAATAAACATCGTTAATTCTGATTTCCATTCCTCGAGAGATCGACCCGAGTTAACTTGCCAGTCTACAAGTGACCCCTTTCTCTTCGGGCGAACTGAAACCCTTTCAAACATAGACGCGCATTTTTTTAACCGGATTTTAATTTTCAAAGGAACACAAAAGTTTGGCTCAGACTCCCTGGCCCGTACCTGAGGTTCGGGTGGTCTCAGAGAACTAGATTGTACAAGTTGTAAGTCTTAGTGAATTTTGACCAAAATTATTGTTGGATTGGAGTTCTTGCACGATGTTCACCTCTTCATCCTCATTTTCATCGAACGTCACGTCACACGCGTTGGCTCCATGTCCAAATGCTCCACAAATCCAACATGTTTTGTGTGATGGCTAAATCATTTTCTTCTCACGCGTCATCATTCCTGCCAATAGTGCAACTTGTTTCGTGAGCTCCTTAAGTTTGTTACTCTCCTCTTTAGATGTCGATACTTCGTTCACTCTAATTTTCCCTAGTCTGGAACACGTGTGACTTGATTTTTCATCCAAATGTTCGAACAAATCCCATGCCTTCATCGCGGTTAAGTCTCCAAAATCGCCGGCCTTGTTCTCAACTTGTTGCGTAAAGTATGGCAACAATCCTTCATGGAAATAGTTGTTGACCATTTTGGGGCTGTTGTTGTGATGCGGGCATGCTTGTATGAGTCCTTTGTAACGTTACCATGCTTTGTGGAATGATTCTCCCTCCATTTTTTTTTGAAATTATTGATATCTCTCCTCAATTTCGTCGTCGTTTGCGTTGAATAAAATCGGCTCATGAACTTCTTGAATACCATGTTCCAATTAGTCAAAGAATTAGGTTGCAATGATAGAACCCACTGTTTGACTTTCTCCTTCAAGCTACTCGGGAAGCACCTCATTCTGAGTTGATTTTCATTAAGTCCGAAAGCTGGGATTCCGGAAACTACTGCATAGAATTCTCAAATGAAGTTAAGTGGGTCTTCATTCGACATTCCATAGAAATTCGGCAATTGGTTGGCAATGTTCGACTTCAATTCGTAATCTCTCACCTCAGGGATTAAGACTATGGCTGAGCTGTATGGTTCAATAGTCGGACATATGAGATCTTCTTGTCAACGTTCATTTGGAAATCGAGGTCCTCGACCCCCACCGAGATTTACTCATCCACCAAAGTTTCTTCGTCCACCATAACCTTCGTTCAAATTGTGTTGCTCATCTTCATAAGGTTGGTTGTACTTGTCATTTAGCCAAACATGGTACAGTTGTTCGTTTCTTCCATTTCTGAAATGATTCGGTACTCGTGCTCGGTTCTCAAATTCAAAATGATTTTGTTGGTTATTTCGGGCTGGGGCCCGCTATTTCCAATATGATTGTCTTCGAATCTCTGATTTGCCCAAGCATTGAAGGCTCGTGCATCCTCTCGATTTCGAAAATGTTGTGGCGTTCGATCGACTGGTCATTCTGGCCACATAATTCGGCAGTCATCATGGGGTTCTGGTACCCTATTGTGCGCCGGATGATTATCATGTTCAAGGACTTCGTGTCCTCTTGGTTCTTCATCATGATTATGTTCTTGATTCTCAACTAGATCAAATATTCGTGCATCTTCATCTTGGATATCATTCTATGGAATTTGATTTTGATTTTGCATGCCATCTTCGGGTGGCATACCATATGGTTGATCGTGAGAAGGGGTGCGATTGTCTTGCCCTCTCACTCGACCATTTGATCTTCCTCCTCTCCCTCCATTTCCTCGACCGCCATTAGGTGGATTATTCGACATGATGGCTTGAGTTGCTTCGGATTGATTCCAGTCGGGAAAGGAAAAGGTCGCATTGGTCATCCTACTCGTTCAATGATATTTATAAATGGATTAAGTTCACCTCTTAGGCCTCTACGACCTTGCATCAACAACAAATAACATCAACGCATCGAGTAGTAAACCCAAAACAAAAATAAATGTAACAAACATAAAATTTAACACGAATAAAATTCGTTAACACCTTTGCCACTCCCTGACAACGGCCCCAAATTTTGATCCAAACATTTGTGTTTCAAAACTAAATCCAAGTTCAACAAATGCGCGTCTATGTTTGAAAACAAGTTAGTTCGCCCGCAAGAGAACGGGGTCACTTGTAGACTAGCAAGTTAAACCCAGTCGATTCTCTCGAGGAGTGGAAATACAAAATCAATGGTTTTTATTATAATAAAGTTCTAATTCTAAGCACACGATCAAGGGGCTTTTTATTTTGAAAACTATGAAAGAACATAATTTGAGAAAACTTGATTTTAAACTATTCTTACTACGAGGGTGTCAACCTCTTCGCAAGAGTTGTTTAATTGATTCACGAATTCAACTACGAACTGAAGACTGATCCACCAAGTATCATTCAAACATTTCATCAAATACAAAATATGCATTCACCAAGTATTAACCGAAAGAAATTCTAATGAGAACATACCATACCAAAACATTCAAATCACAATAATACAGATCAACTAAGTAACCCAAACAAATCTTCACGAAATCGTTCAAAAGAATTTAATCATAAACGATCCAGATGAGATATCCAAACTCAATATCACAAGATCATTATCTAAACAAGAAATACCAACATGAAATCCAAACTAATTAACAAGATCAAGGTTTAGAGTTTACTAAATTATGAGAAAATACTATGCACGATACTACGATGAATCCTTACTAAATCTAACTATTCCGGGGATGATATGAACTTGCTGAGTTCTGGAATCTTGTCACGAACCTCCGACTCTAGTGCTTATCACGAACCAATTGAAACTCTATAGATTTTTGCCGTAAGGGCTCTAAGTCAAAGGTAAGAGAACGTTGTCAATTCTCTCTTCCAATGGTATATGATCCAATCTACGGATGAAAGGATGGTTTTCCACTGAGATTTTCTGAGTTTTAAAGACTCAAAAGCCATTTCGTAATGGAAGAGTCCCGAAAAAATATATTTGTAACGTATATGTCCGATCGAATTGTTCATGAGCCCGATCGAATGAATGTTTCTATCTTCTTGTCCGATTGTACATAGCACTTATCCGACCGGTGCGTGTTTTGAAGTTCAATCCATTCGGTTATGGAGTTCATCCGATTGGACAAGTTTTCTTTTGGCTATTTCGAGTGCTGATTCCTTTGTCTTCATCTCCCGGGTTTGTCAAGTGATTTAGCTGAGAGAGAAAGATTGGAAAAATGGTCCAAAAGGACCAATTATTGATTAAAAAGTCGAAAAGTTAAGCAAAAAGCCAAAGAATGCAAAATCATGCAAAATAGCTTACTCTTAACTCGAAAAAGACGGTAAAAAGACTCAGACATGACTCGGAATATATACAAAAGCGTAACAAAAATGTACGAATCACATGGTTTAAGTGTGGGTGGGTAGGAGGTTGGGGTGTGGGTGTCGAAAAGCATAATATGTCTTTCTTAACTCGAGACTTGGTGAAGTGACGCTTACTAATTTCGTATTTATATGGTTGAGTCATTTTTATGTCTTGTGTTTGTTTATTACACTATTGAAAAATCTCCACATGCTTGGAAGTTTGAATAGTTTACTGGTCGGGTTTTTGCATGTATATGCCCACTTGTGTAAGGAGTTGAATTTTCGTGCTTCATCCGAAATCCGCCTATATATATATATATATATATATATATATTCAACATTTACTCGTGAAAAGATTGAAAATCTTTTAAAGCTCTTTCGATTTTGTCTCCAAAACCCGATGCAAACTAGTGAGTAGCCTTGTGTGAATTATCGATTTTTCTTGAATTTTTATGGAAATTGCATTGAGGTGTCTTGATTTTGATCGTATGTGATTGAATTTGGAAATGACCTCGAGGCACATATATCAGCCTTGTCCGGCCATATCCAAATATATAAGCTACTTAAAAATCCCAAATGAACCCCCTTGAGCCTATGCCCTGTTTCTCATTAGCCGAGCTCAGTTTTAGCTCTTATATCTTCCTAAATTGTGAGGTGAGAGTGTATGATTAGTTGACGAGTAATGTGTGAGAAATCAATTTTCGGTTTCGGGTTTTGATTTACTTATATATACAAAAAAATATATATAAAAAAAGGAGAACAACACAGAAACTCCAACAAAAATCATGAAAAGTGATAAAACGTGCGTTCAAGCAAAAATCCTAATTTAAAAAGGCTAAGTTTAGCAAAAACAAGCAAATTCAAAAAGCTTGTAAGTGTTGAGAAATCAAAGTCGAAAAAGCGTGTGAGTGTACGAAAGGGTTTCGAACGAAAGTTTGGTGATTTGGGAAGGGTGAAGCGATTATAAGCTTTGGGTTCTAGAAGTTAGGGTTTTGTGTGTTATTGATCACATTTGATCATGAGTTTGCCACTATATCCAAATATTCCATACCTTACCAAAGATCCAACATTACAACATAAAATAAAGACCTCTTTTGATTCTTGTTTGGTCATGTACAATGGGAGATTTTGAGTTTTTGATTTGTGAAATCTTGACGAGATGCATGCATTGTTCGACTTGAGCGTATACACGTCTTATTAAATAAACACTTGAGTGAATTGAGCGAACACCCTCAAAGCTCCATTTGAGAGGAAGTCAACGATTTGGTTTTTGTTTGAGAAAGAGTAATACGAGCAATGCTTGGCGATAACGAGTTTATCTTGATTCTTTTATCATTCAAATAAGGATAAGAACAATGATTTCTCTTTTTACATAATGTTCATTGCATGTACATTCTCGATTCGTTTCGTTTTTCGAGGACGAACAAACCGATAAGTGTGGGGTGGTTGTTTTGCATATAATTTTTTTTGTTTTTCTCGTGTTTTTAATTAGGGTTTAGTGTTCATTATAGTAGTTTTGAATGGAGTTTCGTTAAGTTATTTGGTTTCTTTCGTGTTTTATTGTTTTTGTTTGATTTTATACTTGATTTGGTTAAATGGGTTCAATTAATTTGTGGATGGGTGTGATTTTTGCTAGATTTTGGCAAGAAGGTGAAAAATAAGGTGAAATCGGTCCTTGGCCTAACCTTGGCTAGAGCCAAAGTGAGTCTAGGCACGCCAAACGAGACAAGACGTGCCAATCCACGCCAAAAACTAGCTCCAAAATGCCAAAACATCTTGGAATGGTCTCCAAAACATGCCAATCCACGCCAACCCGATCCAGGGACCTTGACGCAAGCCAAGGCCTGTCTCTTATACACATCTAGATGTGTATAAGAGACAGCGCCCAGCGCCCGCAGTCGTCTTCCGCCTAGATCGGCTGAGAGCTGCCAAGCCATGCGCGCCAACGATTCCCAGCGCCCGCCAAGTTCGAGCCAACTCGTGCCAAACCAAGCCAAACCTTGTCAATGTGCACCATTTCGGGTCAAACTTGGTTAAACATGGGAAATCCAAGCTTTTAAGTCTTATTTGACCCATTTACCCCTAATTTAACCTAGTATAAATAGATAGACACCTCTCATTAGAAGAATAATCAATCTCCACCCAACCCTTGCATGGGTTTGGGATTAAATTTCTCTCTCTCTAGCTTTTAGATCTATTTTCTCTCTCTAGTTCTTAGATTTAATTTCAAGCATTTCCTTGGATTTGTAAAGAATTCTAGTCATCACTTGGATTTTATTTTTGCTATTTTATTCAAGTTTGTTTCTCCTTTCCTTAATTCAAATAAGCTTTCCTTTAATTCCATGCTTGTTCTTCAAATTCATCTTTGTTCTTCATTTTATGAATTGCCTTATCTCTTAGATTAATTGTTAGATCTTGTGAATTGGATTTGGAATCTAGGTGAGTGACACACCAAGATCATAGATCGAGTCCTTGATCATTTTTATTTTGAGTATTTCATATGCTTTATTTTGGATTTTATTTTCATACATGGTTTTTCGTTAAACCCTAGATCTACTCTTCTTTCTTGTTATTTTTCGAAAAGATTAAACTTTCACGTCAACTTTTATTGCTCTCTCTATTGGTGCTTTAAATTTTTGCTAATTTGCATTATTTAAGTTTTTATGGTCATGCATGCATAGTTGTACCTTAGGTTTTCATGCATGTACTTAGTGAAACTATGCTTTTTATTCCTTGTTTTCATTATTGCTTGCTATTTCCATTAGGCACACGCACGAGGCATCCTAAATACTTGCATTTACGTTTCCTAGTTAATCCTTTAATCTTTATAATTTCCATTTATTTTCATTTTCTCTTAATTCCACAAAGCTAAAAACACTCTGATCCCTTCAAACGAATCGAATTTCGATAATACCGAGCCATGAACCCACTTTTTTATTTTTAGCACCACAAAAAAATTACTCTTCAAGCATCTAACCACGAGGGTGTCAACCGGGATGCCTAACGCAACACGCCCCTCCCGGTCGATTAGGTGCTTCTGGGGCTGAGCAGCCGACCACACGGGTGCTAGCCGAGCTTCTGAGCGAGACATGGCCCACCGGCTGACCGGGCACACTCAGGGCTGAGCATTCGACTAGGAGGTTTACTTATTCGACCAGGAGGTTTACTTGCATCTTAATAGTAGGTATGGGTAAATTTAGATTCTTTTTTATTTTTTGCAATAACACTTTTTTTTTTACTTTTCTTGATTTAAATTTAGGATTATACTAATAGTCATTATTTTAAGCACCGCCAAGTTTACATACATTTTCATCTGATTGAAATGATAAATTTCGCAACTCAACAGAAAAAGTCTAGGAAAATATTTGGTAAATTATGCTTGAAGAAATGTAAGTATCTGTTATATCTATGCTTTCAATATTCAGGATGCAAAGTCTTATGCTCATTTCTTGAATGTTCTTGCTCCAGAACACATTAATCCATCTACACTCAAAGTAAAAGATCCTCTAGAAAGAGCGAAACTGGTTCTTGAGCATTCTGATAGGATGGGTTACAAGAGATACTTAATACCTAAAGATATAACTGATGAATTGTTTAAATTGCATGATCTTTATTATGAAAATAATTTGGACTTTTGTTTGGGAAGTGTTTACAAGATTTTCACTTAAAAAGATTTTAAAAAGGATTGCCACTAAAAGCTAAAATAAAAATTATAATTATAATAATAATAAAAATAATATTTACTTCCTAATTCTGATTTTGCATAATTGAATCATGATTTTAAAACTAAGAGAGGCCTGCTATAATTCTCTGATTTTAATAACTTTTCAAACGTATTCACCAAATAAGACTCATACACACTTTCAACAAATTAAACTTTTATCTTTTATTTCCAGATACTACCAACTTTTTTCTCAACAGCTAAACTTTTAACTGCATTTTTCATACAACTATTGATCATCAAAGGATATAGCTTTTTAGGCAATCTAGGATAGAGTTTGGTTACTAATAGGTGTCCCACCACTCATCAAAGCCATATAAAAATTGTATGATTCACTATAGGATCTAAGAAATCAATCGTCAGGATTAGATATAGACCAAATTCAATCATATCTTTTCGTTTATTCCTAGGCAGTTGGACTTCAGTTCTAAGAAAATATAGCTAGACTAGGGATGTACAGGCAGCTTCGTAAAAATTATCAAAAAAAAAGGCCCTAAAAATATTATTGGAAGCGGTGATCCTAAAAATTGGCAAAAAAAAAATAAATAAACCAAACACTCGAGAACTAAGAATCTGAGAGAGACGAAGAAAACAAAAAATTTGGTTCGAATCATAAACCCTAGAAGAAGAAGAAGAAGAAGAAGAAGAAGAAGAAGAAGAAGATGCACTCAATTACACAAGTAGATCGACTCAATTATACAAGTAACAAAAAAAAAATATGAACAAAACATAAACCCTAGAAGAAGAAGAAAACCTGAGTGAGACCGCCTTCCAAGTCAGCAATGGGTTCGATTTAGTTGAGAAAAC
>BMAC01000087.1:893440-924794 GCA_014905375.1 Phtheirospermum japonicum | reverse complement strand
CACGGGTAAACGGCAAGTCGTAAAGCACATGGGAGATGATGAAGATGACTCGGTGCCAGAGAAGTTGCGTGCCATCGACCAAGAAATAAAAGACAAGGAAGAAGAACTCGAATATCTCGACGCACTGGATAAAAATTAAAAACCTTATCGTGAAAGAATGCAGATGCAATGATAAATTTCAGGAAGCTCGCGAGGAACTAATCGATGTACAGGTAAACAGTTTACGTTTCATATTTGATTGTTTTTCACTATATGACAAATAACTTGTGTAATATTATTTGTTGCTTGTGTGTGCCTATGCATGTGTTTATGTGTGAGTTTTTCGGATGCAGATTAGAATTTATCGTGTTTAAAATATTCTAAGGTGGAGCTACTGTGAGATTTACACTCCTGGTTGCTTTTCACCGTGAAATAATTTGAGTAATATAATATGTTGATTTTTGTTTGCCTATGCATGTGTCTATGGGTGAGTTTTTCTGATGCAGAGTGGAATTTATAATATTTAAAATATTCAAATATGGAGCTACTGTGAAATTTACATTTTTTTGCATCATCGGATGTTAAAAGCTGGTGTCTCGTAATCTTAGAGAATAATGGAGCTACTAAATGTTTGACCTATTTTCTTGGTAGTAACTTAGTAAATTCAGAAGTGCCTCAAGTATGTTTAGGTCAATTAACTTCTTAAATTGGATTATAAGCATGCCCTATACAAGCAAATGATTAAATTACATGCAAATGGGAACTGATCTCTTCTTAAGGGGTTAATTACAAAAACAGCCTCTGAGGTTTTGAGAGGGAAAAAAAACTCAGTGATTTTCATCATCAAGCCAATCTATATATTCTTTTCAAATGACCTTTTTAAGCATAGTATTGAATAATTTCAATTTTCTGGTGTAGACAATCCTGAATGAAGAGGACCAGAAACTGAAAAAACTGAAGAAGGAATTGGGGGAAGAAGCTTACGAAGCTTTGATGAAGAAATGGAGTGCGCTGAAAAGAAAGAGACGCTAGACGCTGGCTGACTAACGTTAGGAAGAGAGTAACAAATCATTTTTACAGTGACTACTAGATTTCGGCAGATATATATATATATATATAGAGAGAGAGAGAGTTTCTGTGACATTTTCGACCTCTGATTGGACTTGGGTTTTGTTTTTCAGGACCTTTATTTTTGTGTCCCATTTCGTGATCAGTTTTTCGAGTATTATACGAACAACAAAAACCAAGGTGAAACAGACGAGAATATCTTGACATGTCTTGTAGAGCTTTTCTTACAGGTAGTAAAGTATGTTTAGTAGCAACGGTATTTCTTATTTGGTGTGTCTTTATGCTCCTTTTTTGCATTAGAGATTGTAATTATCATAGTTATTTCGCCAACTTTACTTATTTGTTAGGCTTTGTTAGCTTAATATATGAGCAGTAAATTCTTGCATGGTAGGTGTTGCTAGTGGACTTGCACAAGTATACTAAGATATGATGTTGAAGTTCTCAAGTACATTTAGGACATGTTATTCTTTCATGATTTTACAAAATATGTTTATTAATTTTCTTTATGCAGATAAGTTCACAGAAGAAGAAAACTGGTGTAATAGCTCCAAAACGCTTTGTGCACAGAGTCAGAAGATAAAATGAGAATTTCCGAGGTTACATGCATCAGGTATGTTTTTTGTAACTTGCCTTTTATTTTTACTTGTGCTCCTTTGTCGTWTTAGTACTTATATGCTAATCAAATTRATTGYTTTTTTTTATAGCKTAYATTAAATCTTGTGAATGTTACTTATGTATTTCTATTGAATCAAGCCTTGATATGGTTTAAACATAATCTTAAGTTTTCATTATGCAGGGAGTGGTATTTTATGAAGACGGTGAGCCAATAGTTGATGGTGAATCTGGAGATCTTAAGGTTTCATGAAGACTTTATCTTTTTTTTTTTTTTGATTTCATATAGTTGAATAAAAAATATTATTGTATTAATATTAGTTTTAGTTTGCCGTGTCTTAGATTCTATTGAAATTTGGTGATATAATTAATATAATCACAGTATTTATTATTATTGATTTTGGTGTATTCCTGCTTTCATTTCAATTTTTTTTAAACTTTCTAGAKGGTAACTTTTGTAAAACCGTTCTAGTAAATGGACTTTCCAGAACGGTATTTTCAAAAAACCGATCTGGAAAGTATAACTTACCAGAACGGTTACTAAAAATACCGTTCTGGAAAGTCACACTTTTAGAACGGTATTTTCAAATACCGTTCTGGTAAGTTATACTTTCCAGAACGGTATTTCAAAATAACGTTTGGGAAAGACAGACTTTTCAGAACGGTATTTTGAAATACCGTTCTGAAAAGTCGCGATTTCCAGAACGGTATTTTGAAATACAGTTTTGGAAAGTATAACTTACCAGAACGGTATTTGAAAATACCGTTCTAAAAGTGCGACTTTCCAGAACGGTATTTCTAAATACCGTTCTGAAAAGTCTCTCTTTCCAGAACGGTATTTTGAAATACCATTCTGAAAAGTCGCGATTTCCAGAACGGTATTTGAAAAAACTGTTCTGGAAAGTGGCGGATAAACATGGGATGGTACCATTCTAAACAGAAAAATTATTTTCTAGAACAGTTTTTCTTTACCCTTCTAGAAAGTCTGCCAATCCAGAAGGGTAGAAAAAGGCGTTCTGGAAAGTCTGCCAATCGAGAACTATGTCACTACAGAAGGTACAGAAAGGCGTTCTGGATAGGCAGAATTACCCTTCTGGATATGCAGTTTCTGCACTAGTGGCTTTTTCAATGTTCAAGCTTGTAGCTTTCTGTTATCTTAGCAGCTTTATGCTGCAGCTTATTTTGTTTAACAAATTTAACTTAAAAAAGACTCTAAGATTATAAAAGCCCACATCAGATAGATGCACATCCCATACCTTTCTACATCGTCTTGCCTTAACATAGCTTTATTCTCATTAACGATGATTTAATAATTGCAGTTAAATATAAATATTGATCAAGTACTCACAAGAGATCAAAAGAAGATTGAACAAAAAAATATGTGGACAATTAATAAGTAAAATACTTTAATATCATAAAAAAAAGAGTCATCAATATTCTCCTATATTCCGAGTCAAAATGATTTAGCTGAGCATGAATATAACAAAACAAATCATGTTTGTATAACACATGCACAAATTAATCAAAAAATGAAAAGAGAATCGAGAGCTGTTCTGCGGCAAGGTGACTCATTGGGAACTCCATCTTGTCGCTCTGTGGATTGACAAGAGTAAATACTCCATCCTTGGGCTCCTAATCTCCTCTAATATCATGTGTTATATTGTGTCTAAGATGTTCCAAAGTTGCAAAAAAGTCCAAAAGATGATTTCCACATTCAAGGGGAGTAGGGTACATATAGGAGTCCAAAAACCCTATAAAAACACTGAGCTTTAATTTTATCCATGGTGCTCGACCAATAACTTGGGTGTCATGTCGAGTGACAAGTCTGGTGTTGCTCTAATTTTTTAAATATCTTCAGCACTTGATCAACAACTCTGGTGTCAAGTCAGGTTCTCCTCTTTTCAGCATGTCTTGACTTCTTTTTTTTTTTTTCATCTACGCTTCTTCCTCCTACGTCCTTTTGTCATCTATGTATGTGTTGTTAATGCTTGTGCTACAAATAATCTAAAAATGCTATAATTTAACTAAAACGACATTTGGTTTATATTTAAAGAATTGAAGAAATCTTGACATCACATAAATGTCGAATTTTTATAAAACTGATGTAGAGTTTCACAAGCAGTTGAATTTTTGCGTGGAAACTGAAATTAGAAAATAAACCAAGTCTCAATCAATTAAATTGGTAGTTAATGTAGCCTCCAATCTAGCACAAAAATCGAGAATAGAATTTAACACAAGACACGTCGGTGGTCTCTACCTCATAAAATTCATGGAAAAAGTGATTGAAGTGCATATAGTGGGAACCTAAGGGTGCGATTAGATACCATTTCATTCATTTTCGTATTGTTTCACTATAAAATAGTGAAAATAAAAGTTTTAGGGAGAAATTTTTTTGCTAAGATAATGATTGAATATAATTTGTGTTTTTTGAGTAAGTGATTGAATATAAGACTATTTGGTAAATAAAATTTCAAATGTGACCAACAAAAGTTTTTGTAAGGTGGGATTAATGATGGTGAAAAGATAAGAGAGAGGAAATAAAATAAAGTTTTTGTATGGTAGAAAATTAATGATAGTTGAGAGATAAGAGAGATGAGGCAAATAGATGAGAGAGAAATGAGAAAAACTTTTTTGAGGAAAAAAATGAATTATATTTTTTGAGTTATAAATAATCATTTATTTGCCATTTTTTTCTTTGCTAGTTGAGAAGTTTCCAATCAATTTAAAAGTATACTTAATATATATATATATATATATATATATATATATATATATATATATATACACATAATACATAATAATATAAAAGTAATATTAAAATAAATAAGACTGAACAAAATTGCAAAGTTAATAAGTCACATGGGGCTGGATTGAGGTTTTCATAAGTTGGAGGGCTGATTAGAAATTTCTGGTAAGCTGAGAGCCAGATTCAAAAAGGCTAAAAGTTCTCCGGGTCAAATAGTAATTTCTTGAAAAGGGTTGGGGTATAAATAGCAAAACCCAATCCTTAAACCTTAGATACCCCTCCCCCACCCCCCACCCTTATTTTTCCTCTTTTTCCTTCCTCTCTAGGATCGAAAATCGCCGCAACCCTCTCCCCTATTTGGTCGTCGCCGGTGGCTGGAAAACAGGAACCGTGTGCAGGCACCGTTTCGCTCCAGGCATGGTGGATCTTTCTCCTCCCCAAATCTCAGAAATTGACTGGTCAAAATCCTCTCCCTCGACTTTTAATTTGGTGGTGGCTTGGCTAAACAAAAATGGTGGCAGCGAGCAGCAGCAGTGAAGGGCGGCTGACATGGCTGTTCAACGGCTAAGAAGGAATGACGGCATTGGTGGTGGTTGATGTGGCTGTTCCGACGGTGGGTCTGAGAAAGGCGACGACCTTTGTCCTGACTCGGCCGTTGTTGTGGCTGTCGGGCCTTGGTAATTTGCTGGCCGGGGACAGGTTGGTGTATGGTTTGGAAACGGTCGGGGAAAAATGGCGTCGGGGATGGTCACTAGAAATTAATCAGTTTCGTTTAGGGTTTGGGAAAATTGGCAGCCGGGAATGAATTTTGATAACGAATTGTTGTTAGAAAGTTTTTAGAAAAACAAGAACTAAGATTTAGGAGATGCTTGGTGAATTTGTTGGGAATGGGAATGGGTTTGATTGTGGAGGTTAATGGGTTTGATAACCCCCATTTGTGGGGGTATGGCTTAATACCAAAAATTGGGCAATCAAACCCATAGTGGTTTAGTTACCAACCACCACTTTAATTCCCTTTCCCATTCCCCACTCCCTAAACCCACCAACCAAGCATCACTTACTTCTTTTGTGGTCGTGTGAAAGACATTGTAATGGATTTTGTGATTGTGGAGAGGCGTCACAGGTCGCCTATTGAGTTATCCTATGCTTCCCTGATTGGCTAGAATTGGGCATGATTGCCGGGTGGGGGCGACGCTGTGACGCACGGGAGCACATGTCTCGCATCATGACGAGCATTATTCGGGCGGTGACTGGTTATGTACTATAACGATCGGCTGCACTCCAGGCAGCTTGCGTGGGGTTAAACCATCCCTTCGGCATTCAGGCATTCTTACCCGGTTCACTGCGGGGAGAGTGTCGCTATTCATGAAATTGACGGTGAAGAGGTGACTAGGCCAACCCTACCCAAACCTTGTCGGGAGCTGGAGCCATTCCCCTGAGGAGCCCAAGGCAGGGCGAAACCAGTCGTTGTCCCGTAGATGGTATGAGTAATCGGGCCGCAAGGCTTATCCCGTGAAAGTTTGGTATCAGAGCCGGCTAGCCTTGCATAATCTGTATGGGCGGAGCAGGCTAGTACGGTCCTCTTTTTGTCCAAGACAGACTCGTGGGTACTATGAGAAAGGCCGTACTGGCTGGGTGTGCACCGAGCAACCTGCGCAGTGCCGCGGCCACGGGGCACCCGGGTGGGGGCGAAGCAATCCTCCGGAAAAGGGCTGTCCACCATGAGAAAATTCGGGGACAAATCCCACCGCGAGCAACTTAACGCACATCGCGGGGCACGTAGGACCGGGTGAGAACGACAGGCTCTCCTCGGGCAGGCAGTGCGGACGCACCTACTGGATGTGTACTGAGTACTTCTTGGGCCTGGTCCTCCCAAKGATCCCTTATTTTGCCGCCAAGAGTGGTGCTCTTGAAGAAACCCATCCGAGCAGGTGGCTCTGCGGGAGCGCGTTGTGTCTGGGGACGTCCACAAGAACAAGTGGGGGATGGTGTCACAGGTCGCCTATTGAGTTATCCTATGCTTCCCTGATTGGCTAGGATTGGGCATGATTGCCGGGTGGGGGCGACGCTGTGACGCACGCGAGCACATGAATCGCATCATGAGAAGCATTATTCGGGCGGTGACTGGTTGTGTACTATAACGATCGGTTGCACTCCAGGCAGCTTGCGTGGGGGTAAACCATCCCTTCGGCATTCAGGCATTCTTACCCGGTTCACTGCGGGGAGAGTGTCGCTATTCATGGAATTGACAGTGAAGAGGGGACTAGGCCAATCCTACCCAAACCTGGTCGGGAGCTGGAGCCGTTCCCCTGAGGATCCCAAAGCAGGGCGAAACCAGTCGTTGTCCCGTAGATGGCATGTGTAATCGGGCCGCAAGGCTTATCCCGTGACAAGAGGTTTGGATGAGTTTAAGAAGGTTTAGATAATTTAGGAAAGTTGGGGTGCATCCTTGGTGAAATCTGATTAAGATGTTGGCCTTTTTGAGAGTCCCAAATAGAATAGGATTACTAGACAGCTTTAATATCAAATGGAAATATTTTATAGACGACTTTTATAAATAAATAAAATGCTAATAATTTATAATATTTTTTAAAAGTTGACATATATAATTATTTGTCAAACGAATTACTAATTCGAATAAGTAAAATTCCTATATTAGTTAAAACTTATAATAAAAAATTATTTATAGGTGATGAGATGGGAACTAAAACTATAATTCAATGTAATATGATAAAAAATGAGAATTATATATGTATTTACTATGCATTTGTAGTATAGATATAAAAAAAATACACATTTAAATATAAAAAAACAACAATAATACCAAAAGCGTAATATTTTCAAGAATCGAGAAAAAAAAGGAAAATCACATGAAAATATATGTTTAGCCTCTAAAATCTTATAAATTATACCTTTAAGAACACGTGATTCTGCGTGTGAATATCAAACTCCTTTTTTGGCATCTTACAAACCAAGCAGCTATCAACTACTGGCAAAACACTTGAATTAGCTAGTCAAATGATCTAAGACAATCAACTATAAGATAATCATTTATTTATTAGTGATATGTAATTATCAAAGGCAAAAATTTGTATTAAGCCAGAATGACAGGTCATGTTTCGTTAGGCCATATAACCCGAAAATATAACGTATTGATTATTATATTATGATTTATTAGTTTTTATACTCGAAGGTATCGATTTTTCATAAATCTCTAACTCGTGCTATGATGTATTGATTTTTATATTATGATGTATTTGTTTTATACTATAATGTATTGATATAAAAATATTAGCTGACAGATCATCCTTTATTTCGACTTTACAGGAGTGTTATTCATTGTCAAATAAGGCAAACATAGCTGAGTGGCATTAGCCACATAAATTTAAATAAGATTTGATGAGTAGAGATTTATCCAACATCAAATAAATATGATAATAGACTCAAGCTTCTAAGCGAGGCCAAAGCTCTCTTCCCAAAAGGTGATTTGATAGTAGAAATTTATCCAACATCAAATAAATATGGGAATAGACAAGCTTCTAAGCTAGGCCAAAGCCCTCTTCCCCAAAAGGTGTATATTTTAGGATAAACATATGAGACTCACTACTAATGTACAATACCTCTTAGGCAGACAAGAGCCATAATATATAGTTATATATCTCACATCAAAGAACATACAAAACACATTCTTTAGGACAAACTCTTAGGCCCTGTTTAGGCTAGAATCACAATACCAGATTCGACATTCGAAATAACGAATACTCGTTTCTAAAACTCAAAATTAAATACTCAAACAACAATATCTTACAACTAAATAATTAAATATTACTAATACAATATAATAATACACTACCACCTACCTTTCAGACATAATTTGACATCAAGTACAATATAATAATACATTATCATCCACTTTTCACACATAACTAAAGGATTATTAGTCCTATAACAAACAATAAATCTTACTATTCACAGTGATGCGACCAAAAAGATTGGTGCTTGAAGAATATGGGGTACTGACCTTATATCTGTTATCAGCGAGCTGAATGACTTCAAATAACCGTGCAGTGACCTGATTGATTTCCAAGGAACTCCTGGCGACCTATTAGATCCTACAAACAAACCCAGGCAAGACGGAGGATGGCCCCAACGTAGGCCCCCCGATGCCTAAGTTAGATAGGGCTTAAGAGATAGGCGAGAGCCTTTTAAGTGAGAGAGATCTCAAAAATGTAGGATGTAAAGAATCAACTTAGAGATAAAGAATGAGACCTGAGTCCTCTTTATATACACAAGAGAAGTATTCTCAATTTAGGGTTTCCCACAACCATAAATAACACAACCGACTCAGAATTAGGATTTTTCCTATATGTTAAGTTACCATAATTGATAGAACTCTTGCTGAATTACTTTATTAGCCGTGGGCTAATAATCCTTTTCATAGGATTCAGTCCGCCGGGACCTAATAGAATAGTCCATATTAAATTGCTAAAGCCCAAAATCATGAAGCCCAACCTCAACACGGAGCTACCACTCAGTGCCGAGTTGGTATAATAATACTTACATCAAAAGAGGTCGCCACCTCTTGTAAGAGCTCGCCACTCATACGCAATAGGTCACTCCCCTTCAAAACAGCTAACCCAGCTCCTTCTAAAAAATGAGGTCGCTTACTAAAATTACTTACTAAGATCCTCATAAATACCTGAATGTTGGAAACGTGGATATTTGATGTCGTATCAGCTAGTCCCCCACATTCTAGTTGGTTAAGGTAGACTTTTCCTTTTGGGGAACTTGAAACAGAAGCAGCGGATGGCTTTTGGTGACATCGCCGTTTGGGAGTTGGGGCTTCTGGTTGTGAGGGAGTTCACTCATCGGTCTTTGTTTTACCTTTACCCTTGTTGGGTACGTCTCGAAGAGGCAGACGCTCCTCCGGGTCAACAAGCTCTTCACGACCATCTCTCGCGGCCATGTCGATCTCTAACTTTGGTCTACATTAACAATAAGAGGTCGCGATGTCGAGGTTGTTGTAGGGTTGGGATCAGTTTGGACAGTGACACCTCCATCCGAGCTTGAGGATAAGCGGTTGTCGATGATATTATCTACACAAGGGAGGATATTATTAATCTATTCCGATTGGAACAATAATGCTTAAATATATATATGTTAATGCGGGAACCTACCAAACTCATATCTAGTTAAAAGCGTATGGGTCGCGGGCTAAGACCTTCAAACCTGAAGACAACTTCCGAATATGTGAGCCTCATCACATTATAGGGTTTTGATCTCCAGTTGTCAAGAAGGTCGAAGTATTGTCGGAAAAGCACGGGATGATCTTTCATGGATGGTATTGAGTCTTTTGTAAGAGTTGAATCCTGCCACTCAGTGAGGAAGGGCCAGGCTTCGGGATTGTAGAGAAATAAGAAGTTAACCTGTTACTCGTGGACTTTTGATGAGGGATTTACTAAGAAATGTTTCTTATGGCGAGAAGAGAGGTAGAAGGAAACTTTTTGGTTCTTTATTCAAAAGAAAAAAGAGAAGAAATCTACATCAGGTTCTACGCTATACTAATTACAAAGAATTATATATCAAACCAAGAATCTAATGTAGTTGGGAGTCATCTGAAGGAGTGCGACCTTATACTTCACAGACATATCTATAAGGAAAGGATATACAGGGAATCGGAAACCCGCCTTGAAGTGTTCCTTGAATAGTGTTATATGATTCAAAGGAGGGTTTGCTGGGTCTGTTTGAATGATGTTAGGGTAAACTACTGTGATGGTTTCAGAAAGATTAAGAGCTTCTATAAACTCTATATGGATGCTCTGTTTAGGGAGCACCCAGCGATTTTGCGCAGCTACTCTGGTAGCTCGCAATAGTTCACGCAGGTCGGCGTGACCTAAGGTTGGCACTATATTTACTGGGTTAGCAAGAAAATGTTGGGGTTCAGAATCTGAAGGCATTTTGGGTTCTATCAAGGGTATACCTTCAGAGATTTGTTTGGTCAAGGCTCGGGTCTGAGCCTCCAATTCAGGCCAGGGGATATTTCCGTCTGTTTCATCTATTAGACCAGGTCGGTGTAAAGGTTTATGTAAGGGTGTATCTCTTTTCTTGCTTTGTCGTTTCAAGGGAATCCCTACTGATTCAGTATCAGAAGGTATGTTTGGGTTTATGATATTAGGTTTTGGAGAAGTGGAGTTATATGGATCTAGGTTCATCATCAATCGATTAGGGAAGAGAAGAAAAGACAGAAAATCATACTCAACAATAAAGAAATTAACAACAAAAATCAGAGTAATTATTATTGATATGATTAGGGGACTTACTCATCATTATGATTGGTTTTGTCAGAGAGCGTTGATGGTGATTCGTGATTTTTACAGGATTTCGTAGAGTGTTCTTTGCATACGAAAATGGTGTTTCTTGCTTTGATTTTGTGTAAATGGGATAAAGTGAAGAAGAAGGGGTGTTTTGTGTGTTGGACGGTGGAAAGTTAAGAAGACATAAATTTTTCCGAAAGGCGGGAAAGTTGATGGGGTTTATTGATAGAACTCTTGCTAAATTACTTTATTAGCTGTGGGCCAATAAGCCTGTTTATAAGATTCAGTCCGCCGGGACCTTATTAAATAGTCCATATTAATCTGCCAAAGCCCAAAATCATGAAGTTCAACCTCAACGCCGAGCTACCATTCAGCGCCGAACTGGTATAATAATACTTATATCAAAAGAGGTCGCCACCTCTCGTAAGAGCTCGCCACTCCTACGCAATAGGTAGCTACACTTCAAAACAGCTAACCCATCTCCCAAAAGGATTTCTCCTTCTAAGAAATGAGGTCGCTTATACTATATCATCATAAATACATGCATAATGGCAAAATGGATATATGATGTCGTATCAGCTAGTCCCCCACATTCGGGTTGGTTGAGGTAGACTTTTCTCCAAATTTGGGGGACTTGAAGCAGAATCAACGGATGGCTTGTGGAGACATCGCCGTTTGGGAGTTGGGGTTTGTTTCACTCCAAAATATGACACCACCTACAACTGGTATTCATTCCTGACCTACACACAAACACACGTTAGAAAGGACCACCGGTGGTTTTTCGGTGGAAACCTCTCCGATACTTAAGTCAGAAAGCGTGTGAGGTGTTTTCCAGGAAACAAAAAAGGAATGCACACAAGAATGACATACCTTAATCAGCCTTGGGGCTGAAGTATTTATAGTTTCTCCCTGTGGGGACCCCAGCCGGGATCTCAGGAGCACATGCCGCTAATCAGGAGCTGCTGTGCAACAAATTGTTACAAGTGGCCCTACTTGTCTCTTTTTGGAAGCCCAGGAAGCCAGATCTTCCTTGGGGCTGCTCTTTCCTCTCGATCTTACATTTCAAAATCGGAATAGCAGCTCAGATTCAACCCTGTTCTCTAAATATGTCTTATCTGTCTCCCCGAGGTGGGCTTACAAGCCTGGCCTGTCTTGGGCCAATCTTCTAGCGGTTCAAATAAGGGTTCCTTCTTGAATCAAGCTCAATTTAATCTTCCTTAGGGATGAGATCGGATCTTTCTTAGAGGAAGAACTGACCAAAACCCACCGGTTATCCTGACCTGGCTAGGCTCCCTATATTTTCCTCCAGGTGATGTGAGATCAGGTCTACCCCACACCAGGTCTGACTGAATTATGTCCCATCAACTCCTCCCCCCAAAACAGTGGGGGTAGGACTGTAAAATTTTAGGGCTACCTCGGTACAGAATGACCCCACCCCCTTTAGTGCTTCTCGTACAGGTGCGAATCCCGAGAAATTCCCCTGACAACCAGGACTAATTATTGGCATTAGTGGTGTCAGCCCATATTCCTAGACGGTTACCATTCTCACACGTCTTCCCAAGTACTGACAAGTTAGTGGCACATGACCTACCCTAGGACGCCTGGCGTTCCGGCTCATCACCTAGAGTACTGTTCATCTGCCCGCTTTCCTCGATTTTCATTTTTTGAATTTTATCCGTTTTGCCTTTTATTCCTGTTGGCCTTCCTATTTCCTCACTTTTTAAGATTTGCCTTCATAGCAACTTTCATATCTCTCTCTCTCTCTCTTTTTTTTTTCTCTCTAGCACCTCCGGCGAAATCTTTCCGACTCAATTTCCTTCTTGCTCAGTTTCCCCGATCATCTTAGTAGAACAGGTACTTCCCCTGCTTCCTTACACCCTTTTTTATATTATTTAATCTTCTTCTCCCCGTTCCAATTCCGCCATGGAGGTCTCATCGGAGCATCTGGCAAATTCCACCTCCTCCGTGGACTTGTCACTTTCAGAGTCGCCTCCGACGTTTCCTCTGGTGGAGGCTCCGCTGGTCCTCTCTTATCTTCCTCATGATAACATAATATCCATAGTGAGTAACCATACTCTCAGAGATATACGCGCCACCTTCCATATCTCCAACGAGTTTATTTTTACTAGTGCGGCGCTTGACGAGAGGGCCTCATCGCCTCCTCTCCACCACCTGACTTTCTATGTGGATCAATTCCACGCCGGCCTCAGTTTACCGGTTCACCCCTTTATCCTAGTCGTTTCCCGGATGTACCAAATTCCGGTACATCAGTTTTCGCCCAATGCCTTCTGGGTCATAGCCGGCTTTCACTTAGCGGCCCAATATTCCGGGATCACCCCCACGGCTGAGCTCTTCTATTCCTTGTTCCAAGCCAAGAGCTCTTCTGGATTTTTCTATCTATCTGCAAGATCTGACGTTTATTTCCTTACTGGTCTTCCTACTTCTCACAAGGCCTGGAAGAAGAAGTTCTTCTTCGTCTAGTGCTCAGGAAATTGGGGCTTCTCCACCACTTCTATCAGCCTCCTGCCCCCACAAGCACCTCTTTCTCGTGGAGACAGGCCCCCACACATAGTCAGGAAAATTAATACCCTTAATCAAAACATTCTTGACTTAACCCAGGTCCTTAAATCCGACCTTTTAAAATTTTTTAATACCCAACAAGAGAACGGGCCTCTGCCTTCCCATATTGGTATATTTCCAGGCTTGACCACACATCTCCCTTTTTTTTCTCTCTCTCTCTCTTTTTTTTTTACTATTGTTTATTATCTCATACCCTATTCTCTCTCGTTTTCCTCCTTTCAGTAGGGATGATGCAAGCACGCATGGCCGCGAAGAAGAAGAAAACAGCGGGTGGCGGCCAGAAAATCCCTTTAGGTGAAGTTGCCAGAGCTTCCGCCTCTCCCCCCACGGAAACAACCACCTTAGCTACCCGCCCCGTCAACCAGCCCATGATGGAGGCCAGGGCTCCACGAGCGGAGCCGATACCTCTATCGGCAGCACGGGAAACCCCCAAACAGGTCAGGGGTGTTATGCCTGAGTCTGCCGCCTAGGCATCGACCAACCCGACAGAGATGAAATATGCGGATGAGCAGCAACTACAAACCCGGAAGCACAGGCGCACTGAGACAAGATCTGTCACAGAGGCTACTCCACTAGTGCCCCCCCATCCCAAGCAGTCCCTCTTTTTCAGGTCTGTTTTGAATTGCCTTGGGGAGGTGGCGACACAGTTTATGATGGGGCTAGCTCCTATTGCTGACCGCCGCACTGTGGACAAGATGTCCGATCCTGAGGTGATCGAATCCTACTGTATGGCAGAGGCGCAAGTAAGAACTTCCTTATTTGTTGTATCCTTAGTCTCTGCAAGTTTCCCGCTCATCCTTTTCCCTTTCCAGGCTGTGGTATGGAAGGCATCTTTGCTGGCTCAGGCCAGAGGCCCTATCCTTCAGGCTGACCTGATCAAGGAGCACGAAGCCCTGAAAGAGAAGGCAAAATGACTAGTCTCCAAGGCCCAAGAGAGTCACGCAGCTGCTCAATAGGCGAAGGTCAAGCTGCAGGCTTCCGTGGTGGAGGTATAGTTGTTGAAGGCCGAGCTGGCGAAGGTGCGATCAGAGCTTCATGACGCCAAGGAATCAGAGGGCAAGCAACGTGCCCTGACTCTTATTCGAGAGCAAGAGCTCAAAGATAAGGTCCGGCAAGCTCGAGCCTAGGGTGAAGTTGATGGGGAAAACAGAGGCCGTACAGAGGGGCGAGCAGAGGGTCGACTGGAATTCCTCAACTCAGAGGAGGGATTACGCCTGATAAAATTAACCAGGGAAACCACTCGTCGAGCCTTCATGGGACCGATCGAACTGAGGATGACCGTATACACCAGGCAGATGCTGCAACTTTTGCCAACCATGTACGCCAGGTGTTTTGTTCTTCCTCATCAAGCTCTTCTCTCCCCCAGAACAGACGTTGGCTATAGTGGTGGCATCAGCTGTAAATTCTCCAACCTTCGCCAATTTGAGAGAACTACAAGGTGCTGCGCAGTTTGAGAAGGACTTTGGTGAAGTGTCCCGAGCTGAGGACCCGGTCGAGGAAGAGCTGACGGCGGTTGATTATGGGGCGTAGTTCAGGATGTTTTGTCCTTCCAGGCCTTTGTAATGTTTATCTCATTGACAGATCTGTATGCTAGCCTGTGTGGCTGATCTGTCTTACTTTGTTTGCCTGCTTGTACTGAACAATTTCCATTTTTATAATAATAATATTTTTTCTTGTAGCAACGTTTGTTATCCTAGGGTTTCCTTATTTTCCGGAAACCCTAGTACTATTTTATTCTCCAGCACGTGCTTTATATCCTTATTTATATGTATGTGTGAATCATTTTCTTCAATCATATAAAATGGCTTCCTCCCCTCTTCTCGAAGAACTTGACATAGTGAAGCGCAAAAACATTTCTTTGGTCGTCGAAAATTTCAAGCTTTCTGACCAACTAACCACGCTCAAAGAAAAGATTGGCTATCTTTACCATCTTTTGGATAGGAAGTGTTTTGCATGTAATTGTGGTGTTTGTCTCGTGTTTTTAATTAGGATTTTATGTTAATTTTAGTAGTTTTTTAGTCGAGTTTTGTTAGGTTTTCACTTGTTTTCTCGTTTTGTTGTTCTTTTGGTGTTTCTTGTTGATTTTATACTTAAAATGGTTAAATGAGTTTAATTAATTTGTGGATGGGGGTTATTTGTGTTAGGTTTTGACAAGAAGGCAAAAAGAAGGTGAAAATTGGCCCTTGGCTCGATTTGGCTCGAGCCAAGCAAAGTCCCGCGCAAAGGCTGCCTCGGCAGCTGCCGAGCGCTGCCAGCCACGCCCGTCTAGTCCCGCGCATAGCTGCCGAGCGCGTGCGGCCACGCCCGCTTAGTCCCGCGCGCAGCTGCCGATTCCCACCCGCAAGCCCGCGCGCAGCTGGCGAGTTTTCGCCGCAAGCTGCCAAATCCTCCGGAGACCCAGCGCCAACCCTGTCGATGCCTATCGAGACCTACGCCCAAAGCTGCTGAGCCACGCCAATCGGACGTTATACCGTAATTAGACATTCTCTTTTTTTTTTTAATTTTTTAATTAATTTTTTATTTTTTTTTTTTTTTATCTTTTTAGGTCGTTGAACCTAGGTGTGAGAGATGTACCTTGCATACAAAATACTCAACGCACAAGATTAATCGTACCAGCGGAAGATAAAAACGAACAAAAAGAAAATTCACAAACAAATACAAAAGATAAACGAAAAAAGTAAAAACATAAATAAGGTTACGAAGAGCAAACACAAAAATCACAACCTTTAGCCTTCCCCGGCAACGGCGCCAAAATTTTGATTCGAACTTTTTCGCACCTATTTTTATTTAAAGTTGTCAATTTTAAAAAGTTCGCCCGCAAGAGTACGAGATCACTTGTAGGTAGGTAAGTTGACTCGTGTCGATCTCAAAGGAAAGCTAGATTCGAAAGTTCATTTTGTGTTTGTTTTCACGAATAAGAAATAAAAATAAAACTAATCTAAACACGCGGACAAGGGAGATTTTGTTTGAGAGTTGTAGGAACTAGAGATTAATTAAAACTAAGAGCAATAAATTAAATCTAAAGATTATTTAAACTGTGAACTAATTAATTAAATCTAGAGATTATTTAAACTAAGAATTAATTATCTAAGATCTAAGATTAATTTAACTAAGAACTAATTAATTAAAAGGATTTTAAAACGATTTTAAGAAAACTAGGGTTCTAGAGCTTTGATTCGTCTCCACGATCGTTTGGAAAAACCCAATTGATGGTTCACAACAAATTTAGGCTCTAGACCCATTAGTTCTAGCTAACAATTATCATCAATCTCAACCTCACAATCTCAAAGCAATCACAAGAACGATTCGTCATGGAAGCAATACTTATTCTAAGAAAATTAATTAAACTAATCAAAAGCATGCAAACTAAATAAAGAACGAAGGAATAAATACTTACTAATTAAACGCAAAAGTTGCAGCGTTCCAAGTGAAGTCTTGAATCTAAACTATCTATTTTAAAGAGTAACTAAAGAAAATAAAATGGCACTCTTGGGGTTATCAACCCCCAAAAAGGCCTTAGAAACCCTAGGAATAATGTGTATTTTCGAATGTGAGGAGTAGGGGGTATTTATAAGTGGAGGTGGATTGGAAAAGGGGTCAAAATTAGGGTTTCTGCCCCACGTTCATCACTTTCCATAACGGTTGTGCCCAGAAACGACCCTTCTAGAAGGCCCAGAATCAGGAGGTGCTGCCAGCCCAGCTTTCTATACCGGTTGGGCCCAGAGACATCCCTTCTAGAAGGCCCAAAACTGTCATTTTTTCACCAATCCACTTGTTTTGTGTCTCGTTTCTTCGTGCAACTCCTATGGATCATCCTTCAATATTTAATTCAACAATTTAGCACCTAATTACTGGTACCCAGTGTCAGCTTAAATACTTCAAATCAAGGCTCGTTTTCGCTGAAACTCCACTTGTAGGCCCATCATTGACTACGTAAAAATATAAATACCTCAAAATAATTAAAATAAATATAAAATTAATTAAAATATGATAAAATAAGTTGGAGATAAGAAATTACAAAAATATGCTCAATCTATCCAACTTTCACCGAAATCAACAATAAAAACGAGATAAAATACTAACTAAAATCAAGATAATTTGGTGCTAATCAAATACCCCACGCTTAATTTGTTTGTTCGTCCTCGAACAAACGATAATTTCAAAAAATAACAAGAATGAAAATAAGCTCAAGCAAAGAGTCGTGTCGTGCTACATAGATAATTTTGAAAATATAGATACATGTCACGCAACTTTAAACACTCCACCCTTATTACTTTATCACTCCAAAATCAAATTCATGCATCCTTTCAAAGGGAAATATATAGGGGTGTTCGCTCAAAGCACTCAAGAATTTTTATATGGGGACGTGTTTACGCTCAAATCATACAAATACAAGCACAATGAAAAAGAACCAAAAATAAATCTCTTCTCAATCGCAAATTAAGTGTGTTATCAACAAAGAATCGGAAAAGGTCTTTTCGGGTTGTAATGTAAGGCTCTTTGGACGGGTATGGAATATATAAGTCGTGTGGCTAACTAACTCACCAGACTATTCTAATCACGAAGCAAAGTGCTCCACCTCAAAAAAAAAAACCCTCACTAAACACTCATAACGTAGCCTTTAAACTTAGGCTATTTCTCAACTCGATACTCTAAAACCGACTTGTAGCTCAAACCACTTAAACACAATTGAAGTTAACGTGTTTCTTTTTCAAACACAACTCTTAGCTTTAAACATTAGGCTTCAAGAAAATAAATAATAAAACACAAGCCTTTATTAGCGCGTAGGCAATGACTAACACAATTCAACTACACTCACCATCCTTCTTTTTCTTTCTTTTTTATATTAATTTTTTTTCTTTTCCCCCTTTTATTCTTTTTTATGGGGTTCTTTTTTCTTCTTTTTCGGATGGTGGTCTTTTATTACAAAAATTCATAAAATCATAAATTCCTAATAAAAATTTCAAAACTCTAATAACCAATAAAAATAACGAACTCCTACCCCACGCTTTTAATGGGTTGTAGGGGTTGACTCAAAACACACATGGCTATAGGCATGGATTATTTGGCTATGATTGGCTCATTCGGAATTTATAGTGGCTAAAAATATATGGATATGGCAGGAAATAGGGTTTTTTCTGTGCCTTAACCTCATTTTCAAAGTCAACTAAACACAGCGATTTCAAAGAGATCTCAAATCAAAACTCATTCAAGTACATGCAAAGATGATAATCACTCAGGCTACTCACTAGATTTTTGCATGAAAAAGTTTTGAATTGACGCTGCTTTTAAGGTTTTACGAAATCGTTTGCGTCAAAGTACCATTTTAAAATATATAAATAATAATTTTGAAAAATTTTATGCACCTATACATGCTCAAAGACAAGAACATCAAATCAAAATTAGTTAACTTCGACAGGCAAGCCAGACAAACACAATTCAGCGCAAAAATAGTGATCAATCACGTAAAAATTTTCAAATTGCACAAATTTCAAATATAAATCATACTCAACCATCCCCCCCTTTATAAATGAGGTAAACTCCTGATTGCCATAAGTAAAAGAAAAGAAAAGCATGGGAAATAGGTAATAAGAGAACATCCCTGAAAAATTGGCGAGCAACTCCAAAAAGGCGTTCGTGCAATAATCCTTTGACTCGAACTCGTGATCGAAAATGTCTTGAATAAATACCTAGAAAGACAAAACAAACAAACAAAAACAAACTAACTAATAAAAAGAAAAGAAAACGAATACTTGGGTTGCCTCCCAAGAAGCGCTTGTTTAACGTCGAAAGCTCGACGCCTTCTACGAGGATGCTATCCCGGATCCAAGAAAAGGTGACGATCGTGCCGCGCCTTAGTATTTTCCAAAAGTAAGCATATGCAATGTAATTTTCCAAGGCGCGCATGGTAAGCAGTTCGTAGAAATAAGACTCCAATTCGCTTCGGTGGTCGAAAAAGCGAATGATCTATCACCATAAATATATCAACAATCAATTTAGGCACATGGTGATCCACTACCTTTGGATAAACGAGAAGATCGATTGAACATAATAATTTATCAACACACAATCCATTCTCCTTCGTTTTGCTAAAATCCCCCTCAACATCTTCAAAAATAATGGGAACTAGATTCGGGCACAGGGGTTTGCAAATTTGCTCAACAAACTCGTCCACCAACTTAAAATTAAAATCCATTAACGGCTCGGTTGGGATAACAAGAGGCTCAATAAATTCCTTCTCGAACACTTCATCAAAATTGACATCGTCCACAACAATGTCGTTCAAATCTATTCCTAAAATTTCCGCTGACCGTTTTAAAAATTCATCGTTGTCCTCGATGTCTAAACCATCCAGTTCAGGAGGAGTAAATTCATCTTCAAAAATCGACTCATCCCCTATATCATCCTTAATCAAACTTGAATTCGCAGCAACCACCGGATTCTCTATCGGCATGATGTGGGGCTCATCCTCCAAAATCGGCACTACGTCGTCTTCTTTCATGCAAAACTCAAGCAAATCCATTACTACATCAACCTCCGGATTCTTCAAGGGCAACATCTTCACACCATCACCTAACACGACATCAACATGCACAAGAGGAACAAAATCATCCAAATTTTCCATAACCTCATCGTTACATTCCTCCTCTAAACAAGTACTCGAGCTCGGATTCTCTACCTCTACGATGGGCTCCACAACATCAAGAATTGGTACCGCATCCCCCTCGTTCGACAATTTCTCCAAAGAAGCCATTATTTAGGTACACGTCTTCTCAATATTTTCCATACTTTTTTTCATAGACTCATAAACTCGATTCACAGACTCACAAGGGTCATCTTCGAGTTCGTCTTGAAAACTCATGGTCTCAGCTTCTTGATCCTTTTGCTGTGCCAAAATTTTATTGTCTTGCTCGTAATCTACACAGCTAGGATAGTATGGAAATTGGTTGGAAGAAGCATAAGACTCATCATCATAAACATGTGGGGCATACGGAACGTCGTCTTGGCATGAGTAGCATTGTTGCCATCTAGGAGTGTAAAACTTCAACATTAATTCTTCGTACACATCCTCCCACGCTGGAAAGGAGTCGGGCTCTGCATAATTTAACCATTTTCTTGCCCGATCTTTTAGAGCATAATGGAAGAGTCGCATCCTCACTTGATCTCTCGTAAGGCCGAGAAGTTGGAAAGTCCAGGTGATGTCCTCATATTCTTGGAAAAATTTCACTGGATCCTCGCTCGGATGTCCATAAAAAATTGGGATGCGCTCTATGTAGAAATAGTCAAGATCGTAATCCCGCATCTTGGAGCTCAATGGGATAGCCGGTTGAAAGCCACGCCAATCGGACGTTATACCGTAATTAGACATTCTATTTTTTTAATTTTTCTTTTTTTTAGGTTGTTGAACCTAGGTGGAGAGATTTACCTTGCATACAAAATACTCAACGCACAAGATTAATCGTACCAGCGGAAGATAAAAACGAACAAAAAGAAAATTCACAAACAAATACAAAAGATAAACGGAAAAAGTAAAAACATAAATAAGGTTACGAAGAGCAAACACAAAAGTCACAACCTTTAGCCTCCCCCGGTAACGGTGCCAAAATTTTGATTCGAACTTTTTCGCACCTATTTTTATTTAAAGTTGTCAATTTTAAAAAGTTCGCCCGCAAGAGTACGGGATCACTTGTATGTAGGTAAGTTGACTCGTGTCGATCTCAAAGGAAAGCTAGATTCGCAAGTTCATTTTGTGTTTGTTTTCACGAATAAGAAAATAAAAATAAAACTAATCTAAACACGCGGACAAGGGGGATTTTGTTTAAGAGTTGTAGGAACTAGAGATTAATTAAACTAAGAGCAATAAATTAAATCTAAAGATTATTTAAACTGTGAACTAATTAATTAAATCTAGAGATTATTTAAACTAAGAATTAATTATCTAAGATTAATTTAACTAAGAATTAATTAATTAAAAGGATTTTAAAACGATTTTAAGAAAACTAGGGTTCTAGAGCTTTGATTCGTCTCCACGATCGCTTCGGAAAACCAAATTGATGGTTCACAACGAATCTAGGCTCTAGACCCATTAGTTCTAGCTAACAATTATCATCAATCTCAACCTCACAATCTCAAAGCAATCACAACAACGATTCGTCATGGAAGCAATAATTATTCTAAGAAAATTAATTAAACTAATCAAAAGCATGCAAACTAAATTAAAGAACGAAGGAATAAATACTTACTAATTAAACGTCAAAGTTGCAGAGTTCCAAGCGAAGTCTTGATTCTAAACTATCTAATCTAATCTAGAATCTAAGAATTTAAAACTAAGAAATTTAAAGAGTAACTAAAGAAAATAAAATGGCACTCTTGGGGTTATCAACCCCCAAAAGGCCTTAGAAACCCTAGGAATAATGTGTATTTTCGAATGTGAGGGTGGGGGATATTTATAGGTGTAGGTGGCTTGGAAAAGGGGTTAAAATTAGGGTTTCCGCCCCTTCTAGGACGTTCAGCACTTTCCATAACGGTTGAGCCCAGAAACGACCCTTCTAGAAGGCCCAGAATCAAGAGGTGCTGCCAGCCCAGCTTTCTATACCGTTGGGCCCAGAGACATCCCTTCTAGAAGGCCCAAGACTGTAATTTCTTCACCAATTCACTTGTTTTGTGTCTCGTTTCTTCGTGCAACTCCTATGGATCATCCATCAATATTTAATTCAACAATCTAGCACCTAATTACTGGTACCCAGTGTCAGCTTAAATACTTCAAATCAAGGCTCGTTTTCCCTGAAAGTCCACTTGTAGGCCCATCCTTGACTACGTAAAAATATAAATAGCTCAAAATACCTAAAATAAATATAAAATTAATTAAAATATGATAAAATAAGTTGGAGATAAGGAGTTACAAAAATATGCTCAATCTATCCAACTTTCACCGAAATCAACAATAAAAATGAGCTAAAATACTAACTAAAATCATGACAAATTAGTGCTAATCAACACATCTAGATTGTAGATCGGGTCTTGGATCGTCATGATTTTAAATTTTTCATATGCTTTATTTTAAATCTTATTTTTATACCTTGTTTCATGCTTAAATCCTAGATCTACTCTTTGTTGCTTGTTATTTTCCTTAAATTTTTAAACTTTCATGTCAACTTTACTTTCTCTTAACATCCATGCTTTTGATTTTAGTTAATTTGCTTTATTTAGGATTTTATGCATAGTTGTACCTTGTGCTTGCATGCTTGTACTTGGTGAAACATTGCATTTTCTTGCTTATTTTCATTACTTGCTTGCATTTTCATTTGAGGCATCCGACCGAGGCATCCGACCAACATGAAATTTCAATTCCTAGGATAGTTTAGCTAGTTTAATTGCTTTATTTTCATTTTCTTTTATTTTTCCAAGCTTGAAACACATTGAAACCTTCAATTGAATTGGATTCCGATAATACCGAGCCATGAACCCGTTGATTCATTTCAACACCACGAAAACTCTACTAACAAGAAGAGACAGAAAAAATGCCATTACAAACGGGAATGGGCCGAGCTGCGTCAGCTGAACCGCCAATTGCAGGAGGAGAAGGCCGACTTGACAGAGTCGGTGAGCCGCTTGGCTGTCGTCGCCAGCGAGGCTCATGCTCTATCAGGGCGGGCTGACAAGTATCGACAGCGTCTTCACGAGACGGAACGTGAGCTTTGGCGTGTTCGCCGAGCTCTGGCCTCAGAACGAAGGGCTCCTCATGGATGAACACTTGTATTCATCTCTTTTTATTTCCTGCATTCTGTAATCAAAATTGCCAACCTTCGTAGAAGGTGTGTGCAGTCTGCTTTTTTGAATTTCTACTCATCTAGTCATGAAAAGTAAGGTTTTTCGATGGAAACCAATCCTGGATTCTCACCTGCTGTACATAATTTCTCATTTGCCAGAATACCATGATAAGTATAAGGGCTTTTTTAAAAAATTTCCTTTTAATCGATTCTTTCTGTTCGAATCATGCGAATTGTGTTTTTTCCAAGTGCTAGCCAATCCAAGTTCATTAGATTTACCCTCTAAGGCCCCCGCCTTTAGTCAGGTCTTGCTTAAGGCTGATCAACCAAAGCAAGCGTTTCACGAGCTTTGGGCTAACAATCAGGTCAGGCATTAATGCGAGTCTGTATACCTAGCCAGTCCTGGCGTACCTGTTTAAACAAGTAAGAATATTTAATGTGCGGTCGCCCTAAGTCAATCCTGGTGCTTTCGGCAACCAGGTCAGGAAATAGCATGGGCAACCGCCCTTAGCCCATCCTGTCTTAAACTGACCATCAGGTCAGGGAATTGGGGGCATTCGCCCTTAACCAATCCTTGCTTAACTGACAATCAGGTCAGGAAAATGGGGGCATCCTCCCTTAGCCAATCCTGGCTTAAACTGACAATCAGGTCAGGAAAATGGGGCATCCGCCCTTAGCCAATCCTGGCTTAAACTGACAATCAGGTCAGGAAAATGGGGCATCCGCCCTTAGTCAATCCTTGCTTAAACTGACAATCAGGTCAGGAAATTGGGGGCATCCGCCCTTAGCCAATCCTGGCTTAAACTGAAAATCAGGTCAGGAAATTGGGGCATCCGCCCTTAGTCAATCCTTGCTTAAACTGACAATTAGGTCAGGAAAATGGGGCATCCGCCCTTAAGCCAATCCTGGCTTAAACTGAAAATCAGGTCAGGAAATTGGGGCATCCGCCCTTAGCCAAATCTTGGCTTTTATCAAGATGCTTTATCTTTGGCGAAGAACGAGAAAACCTGCATTATTATTTATATTAAAAGGTCAGTTATACATAAAACTTTCGTAAGTTTACAATGTTTCATGCACGAGGAATTTCGACTCCGTCCAGCTCTTCCAACTTATAAGCGCCAACCGCTAAGTCTTGGGTTACTCGAAGTGGTCCTTGCCACGCAGCGTCCAACTTTCCTTTTATTTTTCCCAAGTCAGCCTTTCTTAATACCAGATCTCCAACCCTGAAATGCCTTTTAATCACAGACTTATCGTATGTCGCTTTGATTCTCCTCTTGATATGTGCCATTATGACGACAGCTTTCTCCCTCTTCTCCTTAATCAAGTCCAGAGCATCCTGAATTAATAGCTCATTTTGTTCTTCTATGAAATTCTGGACCCGATGAGTTTCCATACTAATCTCGGCAGGGACCGCAACATCCATACCATAAACCAGGCTAAATGGCGTTTCCCCTGTGCTCTCCTTAGGATTAGTTCTATACGCCCATAGAGTTGAATTTAACTCGTCAACCCACCTACCTCCGACCTTCTCCAAACGTGTCTTGATCCCCTGTACCAGTATGCGGTTGGTCATCTGTTAGAAGAGTTTTCATGGTGTTGAAAAGAATCAACGAGTTCTTGGCTCGGTCTTATCGGAAATCGATTTAATTGAAGAATTCAATGTGTTTATAGCTAAAAAATGAAGAAAAATGAAAATAAAACAATTAAAATATCTAACTATCCTAAAAAATGAAATTCAAGTGGGTAGGATGCCTCGTCGTATGCCTCAATATGTAAATGCAAAGAAATAATGAAAATAAGCAAGAAAATGCAAAGTTTCACCAAGTACAAGCATGCATGCACAAGGTACAACTATGCATAAAAACTCAAATAATGCAAAATTTCTAAAATTGAAAGCACAACTAGCAAAAGCAATGAAAATTAACAAGACAGTGTAAAACTTTATGGAAAATAACAAGAAACGAAGTCTAGATCTAGGATTTAAGCTAAAACTATGCTTGAAAATTTAATTCAAAATAAAGCACATGAAATACTTAAAATAAAAATGATCCAAGACCCAATATATGATCTAGACGTGTCACTCATCTAGATTTCATAGCCAATTCTTAAGATCTAACAAGAAATCAAGTAGCTAAGAGAAAAAGCATAATATGAAGAACATGCATGAAACATATGAAATTACTTGAAACTAAACAAATCAAGGACTTGATCTATGATCTAGATGTGTCACTCAACTAGAATCCATAACCAATTCACAAGATCAAGAACAAATTCTAATACCTAAGGTAAAAAGCATAAAATAGATGAAGAACAAAGCATGAAATTAAAAGAAACTTACTTGAATTAAAAAGGATAAACAAAAGGTTGAATGAAATTGCAAGAATTAAAATCCAAGGGAGTATTTGAATCCTTCTTGAGCTTACAAACCCAAGGCAAAGTTTGAAAATTAAATTTAGAGAGAGATATTAAGTCTCAAACCCAAGCTTGGGTTGGGAGGGGAGTGTTTTTACAAAATGAGAGTGATGTTCTATTTATACAAGGTAATTAGGGGTAAATTGGTCAATTATGCCATATGAGCTTGGATTTCCATGTTTTGACCAAATTTGATCCAAAATAGTCATTCTAGACCATTTGGGTCGAGTTGGGCTTGATTGGCTCGGCAAAAATGCAAAGTGGCTCGACATGGGCCGAGATGGCTCGGCGCTGGGCGGGCTGGCTTGGTCGCTGTCGGCAGGTGCTCGGTCGCTGTCGGCAGTGTCTCGCGAGCAGGATTTGGCAGGAACGTGCGGGCGTGGCCGGCGTGCTCGGCAGGGGCTTGCGGGCGTGGCCGGCAGGCGCTCGGCAGGCGTGGGCGCTGGCTCTCGGCAGTTGCGGCAGGCATGGGCGGACACTGGGTAACCTAGTGTCATATCACGTACCCAGTGTCAGCCACATTTCTTCAATTCGAGCCCCGATTCCGCTAAAACTCCAATCGTAAGCCCATGTTCGATCATATACATACTAGAATACTTCAAAATACCTAATTTAAATATAAAAGTAATTAATTAAGATTAAAATAATCATATTAAGTTGAAAATTAAAAGAAACACGAAAAGCAACAAAACGAGAAAACAAATGAAAAACCTAATAAAACTCGACTCAAAAATTACTAAAATCAACATAAAATCCTTATTAAAAATACGAGGAAAAACACAACAATTACATGCAAAACAACTACCCCACACTTATCGGTTTGTTCGTCCTCGAACAACGAAAAGAATCGAGAGTGTACARGCAATGAACATTATGTAAAAAGAAAAAACCTTGTGCTTATCCTTATTAATAAGATGTAAATGTCAAAACCAACTAGTTATCGTCAAGCATTGCTCGAATTACTCTTTCTCAATTGTAAGCCAAAACGATGACTTCCTCTCAAATGGAATTTTCGAGGGTGTTCACTCAATACGCTCAAGTATTTGATATGGGACGTGTATACGCTCAATTCGGACAATGCATGCATCTCGTCAAGATTTCAAAAATCGGACGCTCAAAATTGCTCATAGTACTTGACCAAGTAAAAATCGAAAGAGGTCTTTATTATGGGTTGTAATGTTGACTCTTTGGTAAGGTATGGAATTATGGATATAGTGGCTAACACACGATCAAACGTGATCAATAACACACAAAATCCTAATTTCTAAAACCCGAAGCTTATGATCGCTTCACCTTTCCCAATTCACCAAACTCTCATTCGAAGCCCTTTCTTCTTACACACTCTTTCCGACTTTTATTTCACAACACTTAGAAGCTTTTTGAATTTGCTTCTTTTCACTAAACTTAGCCTTTAAATTAGGCTTTTCACATGAACGCACGCTTTATCACTTTTCGTGATTTGTCTTGGAGTATTATATATATTTTTTTTCTTTTCTTTTTTTCTTTTCTTTTTTTTCTTTTTGTATAAGCAACTCAAAACCCGAAACCCACAAAATATATCCCACACATTTCTCGTCAACTAACAATAAACTCTCTCACTTCGCAATTATGAAGATATAAGAGCTAAAATCGAGCTCGGCTAAAAAGAAACGGGATAAAAGCTCAAAGGGGCTCATTTGGGATTTTTAAGTAGCTTACATATATGAATATGCCTGGGACAAGGGTGGTATATGTGCCTTGAGGTCATTTTCAAATTTAATCATGTACGAGCAAAATCAAACCTCCTCAATGAAATTTCAATAAAAACACAAGCAAGCCGATAAATCACACAAGGCTACTCACTAGTTTGCACCGAACTTGGGAGCGAAATCAAAAGAGCTTTTAGAGCGTTGCAATCTTTTCATGAGAAAATGTTGAATATATATATATATATATATATAGGCGGTTTTCGGACGAAGCACAAAAGTTCAACCCCTCACAAAGAGTCCATAAACATGCAAAAACCCGACAAGTAAACTATTTAAACTTTCAAGCACGTGGAGTTGTTCAACAATGTAATAAAGACACAAACGACATAAAAATCGACTCAACCATATAAATGCTCAAATAGTAAGCGTCACTTCGCCAAGAATGCGTCACTTCACCAAGGCTCGAGGTAAGAACAACAAAACATGCTTGATGAAACCTAGACCCTAACCACCTACCCACCCCACACTTAAACCATGCATTACCCGCATTTTAATGAAAACCAAGTAAAAGGAGGGGGAATAGAAACTTCCTTAACCGAGCGAGTTTCGGTCGAGTTCGGTGGGGTCCACCTATACATCTAAGCAATCTACACAAAAAATGAGTATGGCTAGTATCTCCCGGCTTCATGAACGCTACTCACTTATCAAATCGCCCGAGGTTGAAGTCAAAAAACCAAACCTAAAAAAAAAAAGAAAATCACACAAAATAAAAAAAAACACAAGGAAATATGTACACGAATCTCAACAACATATATTTTTTTTGTTTTTCAAAATTTTAAAATGTTTTTTGGATTTTCATTTTAAGAAGAAAGAAAGAGAATAAAAGAAATAAACGAGAACAACTTGGGTTGCCTCCCAAGAAGAGCTTGTTTTACGTCATTAGCTCGACGTACTCCCTTTTTGGTCAAGGCGGGAAGATAAAGGGAGGGTCCACCAACACAATCTCCTCCTTTTCGGGAGGATCCATTCCTTGGAACATCCTTGGCGCATTGCATATCTCATATAAGATCCGCCAAAAAGCAAACGTTCCAAGCGGGCAATTGACACTCGTCTCGGCTAGGTCCTCGGGTGGAATAATGACTTTAAAGTGACCCGATGACTCATCAAAGAAACGATAGGAGTAATGGCCGGTTAGCTTCTTCAACATTTGATCGACAAATGAGGGAGGGAAATGATCTCTCTTGGTAGCCGCATTAAACTTCTTAGAATCGATCAACATCCTCCATCTCGTCGTAGCCCTCATGGCCAACAATTCTCTGTGTCCATCCTCGAGAACTAACGAGCCACTCGTCTTGGGCACCATGTGAATGGGATTCACCCACTCACTCCCGGCGAGTACGAACATAAAGCCCTCCAACAACAACCTCCACATCTAGACTCTCATCATATCATCAAGAATCAAAATCAAAGGTCTAACTCTCTCGACCACTCCCGGTTTCCAATGAGTAGCATCCTTAAGAATTTTAAACCCTTCAACCATCCTCTTCTCCCCTTCTATCCAGTGCGAGTTTGCAAGGATAATAATCGACTTACTCTCCTCATCTTCCTCAATATAATCGTCTTTTTCTCCAAGCTTATCATCAATAACCCCCACCTCCCCCTCTAAAAATTCGTCGTTGCCCTCAACGACACAACGAGAATCGTGCACACATAAATCGGGGGCACATAGAGGCTCAACGGACTCATTGTTAAGAACAAGGGGCTCATCATCCACACAACCATCCTCAATATTGACGTCCGGGCCAACCTCCTCCACATTGGTCATTTCCTCCATATAAACTCTCTCGACTATACCTTCGATCATGTCCATATATATCCGATCGATAATAGAGTTTTTGGAAAGAGAAAGCAAAGTGAGGTCCACAGGGGTGGAATCAGGAGGAGGAAGAACACTCGAAATGGAAAAAACCTCGTCCTCCAACGGCGAGATGACTGTATCCTCAACACCCTACACATATCAAAGACCGTGACCGCAAGATTCGGATTGGGAGATGGGATAGGATCAATCACTGGGATCGTCAGATGAAATGGGCCCATATGAGGAGTAACAAGAGAGTTATGTGTCGTCGATGGAGAAAAAGATGGCATAGCATAATCGGGTCCCATCGGATATCCATGGCCTCTATATACTTCTTCCGAATGAGACACCGGCATATTGAAAGAGAGATTTGAAGGACAAGACATGGAATCGTGATCAAATAATCCACACGATGCACACGAGGGAACCGGGCCTGGGCTAGACATTTGAGCGATTTGATCCTCCAACGCCGCCATTCTCTTCTTCAACTCAAGCTCCCGAGAAGAAGAAACTCCACTCACATCATGATCATTGGAATATATTGCTCTAGAAGATGTTCGCTCGGGAGGGAAGGATACGCAAGAGTCGGTAACATGACCACGCGATCCACACCATGTGCATCCCACAAATGGTCGGTACATATCCCTCATAGTGTGGATGGGCGGAGCATCGGAGATCAAACCTGCAAAGTAGTCATAATCATCGAGAGGACGAGAAATTCCATACGGGCCGGGACTCGGATATCCACCATTCACATGGCCACTAGGAGACATATTCGGCGTAGGAGTGAAATTATAACCGGGTAGGGCTCCATATGGGCCGGGATTCGGGCTCGACATATTCGGATGATTTGGTGGAGCACCATAGCCATACGAGCCAGAAGTCGGGGTTATCATATTCGGATAAGAATTTGAAGCACCATACCCTCCGGAAGAACCATTCATACCCACGACGCCACCAAACCTAACATGGTTTGCACCATGCCCTCCCATGTTGGGTTGCCCATAACCATAACCACCATTGGCAACGTGGTTTGCACCATGCCCTCCCATGTTGGGAATGTATCTACCATAGTTATAAGCACCTTGCATACTAAACAAAAAAAGTCAAAAACAAAAGAAAGCTAAAAACACAGTGAAACTACAACCAAATCGAAAGCCTTAACCAAGCCGTGTCGCAACGGCGCCATTTTGTTAGAAGAGTTTTCGTGGTGTTGAAAAGAATCAACGGGTTCTTGGCTCGGTCTTATCGGAAATCGATTTAATTGAAGAATTTAATGTGTTTCAAGCTAAAAAAAATGAAGAAAAATGAAAATAAAGCAATTAAAATATCTAAATATCCTAAAAAAGGAAATGCAAGTGGGTAGGATGCCTCGTCGTATGCCTCAATATGTAAATACAAAGCAATAATGAAAATAAGCAAGAAAATGCAAGTTAAACCAAGTACAAGCATGCATGCACAAGGTACAACTATGCATAAAAACTCAAATAATGTAAAATTTCTAAAATTGAAAGCACAACTAGCAAGAGCAATGAAAATTAACAAGAAAGATTAAAACTTTATGGAAAATAACAAGAAACGAAGTTTAGATCTAGGATTTAAGCTAAAACTATGCTTCAAAATTAAATTCAAAATAAAGCACATGAAATACTTAAAATAAAAATGATCCAAGACCCGATATATGATCTAGACGTGTCACTCATCTAGATTTCATAGCCAATTCTTAAGATCTAACAAGAAATCAAGTAGCTAAGAGAAAAYGCATAATATGAAGAACATGCATGAAACATATGAAATTACTTGAAACTAAACAAATCAAGGACTTGATCTATGATCTAGATGTGTCACTCAACTAGAATCCATAYCCAATTCACAAGATCAAGKACAAATTCTAATACCTAAGGRAAAAAGCATAAAATAGATGAAGAACAAAGCATGAAATTAAAAGAAACTTACTTGAATTAAAAAGGATAAACAAAAGGTTGAATGAAATTGCAAGAATTAAAATCCAAGGGAGTARTTGAATCCTTCTTGAGCTTACAAACCCAAGGCAAAGTTTGAAAATTAAATCTAGAGAGAGAAATTAAGTCTCAAACCCAAGCTTGGGGTTGGGAGGGGAGTGTTTTTACAAAATGAGAGTGATGTTCTATTTATACAAGGTAATTAGGGGTAAATTGGTCAATTATGCCATATGAGCTTGGATTTCCATGTTTTGACCAAATCTGACCTAAAATAGTCATTCTAGACCATTTGGGTCGAGTTGGGCTTGATTGGCTCGGCAAAAATGCAAAGTGGCTCGACATGGGCCAAGATGGCTCGGCGCTGGG
>BMAC01000087.1:868242-893187 GCA_014905375.1 Phtheirospermum japonicum | reverse complement strand
GGCAGGCATGGGCGAACACTGGGTAACCCAGTGTCATATCACGTACCCAGTGTCAGCCACATTTCTTCAATTCGATCCCCGATTCCGCTAAAACTCCAAACGTAAGCCCATGTTCGATCATATACAGACTAGAATACTTCAAAATACCTAATTAAAATATAAAATTAATTAATTAAGATTAAAATAATCATATTAAGTAGAAAATTAAAAGAAACACGAAAAGCAACAAAACGAGAAAACAAACAAAAAACCTAATAAAACTCGACTCAAAAATTACTAAAATCAACATAAAGTCCGTATTAAAAATACGAGGAAAAACACAATAATTACATGCAAAACATCACCTCAACTTGACCGTTGGCCTGAGGATGGTAGACAGACGTGAAATGCTGATCAATTTTCATTTTCACACACCAGGCTTTGATTCTGGCACCCATGAATTGGGTGCCATTGTCCGAAACCAAAATCCGAGGAACGCCAAATGTGCACACAATGTTTTTCCATAAGAACTTCATAACCACATCCTCTGTGATTTTTGCTAAGGCCTCGGCCTCCACCCATTTACTGAAATAATCAATGGCCACTATTAAGAATCTCTTTTGGGCAGGGGCCATGGGAAAAGGATCAACCAAATCGATTCCCCATTTGGAAAATTGACAAGGAGAGCTCATCGTCATGAGTTCTTCCGCAGGCCTATGTATCAAGGATGCATTTTTCTGACACTTCTCACAAGTACGCACAAAATCCTCCGCCTCTTTTCTCAGCTGTGGACAGAAATTTCCCGCTCGCAAGATCTTGCTTGAGAGAGCAGAGCTCCCATGTGGTTGCCACAGCATCCCTCGTTGACTTCCGTAAGGACATGGGCTCCTTCTTCTTGGCTTAGGCATCGTAAGAGGGGCTGCCCAAATCCTCTCCGAAATAGCTCTCCCTTAATCAAGCAAAATCGGGCAGCCCTGGTTCTTACCTTTATCGATTCTTTCTTGTCTTCTGGTAGTGCTCCCTTTTCCAAATACGCTTTTATGGGGGAACGCCAGTCATCTCACTCAATTACTGAGCACACCTACTCTGTCCCAAACTCTGTATCTGCTCTCAGTAGGGTGATCACCCTTTCCTGGCAATCCGTAGCCGAGCTACCTACCTTCGCCAGATAGTCAGCTCTTCCGTTCTCTTCTATGGGGATTTGAAAGACCGCCAAGGCCCTCATTTCCTTAGCAAGTTCTCTAAACTTAGATAGGTACTTCTGCATGCTCTCTTCCATTGTCTTAAAATCCCCGCTTATTTTCTTTCATAACATCTAGGAATCCACGCTAGCGCATATCTGCTCTGCCCCTAAATCTCTCGCCATCTGGATTCCTCTTAGGAGAGCCTCATACTCAGTTGCGTTGTTGGACAGCGCATAGTTCAAACGTATGGCATACTCGGTGGATACACCTATCGGGTCTATTAAGACTATCCCTGCCCCACAGCTCTGGTTTCCTACAGAGCCGTCCATGAAGATTGTCCATTCTTTCGCCTCTTCAGGAGGGCAGGCCATCTCTTGCATAAATTCAACCAATGCTTGAGCTTTGATTGCTGTCCGTGCCTCAAAATTAATATCAAACTCACTAAGTTAAATTATCCACCTCACTAGGCGTCCCGAAGCCTCTAGCTTATCCATAATTGCTTTCAAAGGTAGGTTAGTTCTAATAATGACACTGTGTGAAAGGAAGTAAGGGCGTAGCTTACGGGCAGTTCCCACTAGAGCGAGCATGGAACGCTCCAATTCTACATATCTCAACTCTGCCTCATGCAAGACCTTGCTCCAGTAATAGATCAGTTTTTGTATCTTACCTTCTTCCCTGATAAAGACCGTGCTAACCGCCTGTTTTCCCACGGACAAGTATAAGATTAGAGGCTCTCCTTGAACTGGTTTTGTAAGCAAGGACATACTGGCCAGATATTCCTTCAACTTTTGAAATGCCTCTTGGCATTTATCATCCCACTGGAATCGTGCTCTTTTCCACAAAGCTTGAAAAAATGGAAGGCTCTTCTTAGCCGAGCGCGAGACAAACCTGCTCAAGGCCGCTATTCGTCCAGCCAGGCATTGCATTTCTTTAACATTTTTTGGAGGCTGCATATTCATAATCGCCCTAACCTTTTCAGGATTAGCTTCGATACCTTTCTCTTTCACCATATAGCTCAGGAATTCTCCAGCTCGTACTCCGAACATGCATTTTTGGGGGTTGAGCTTCATTCTGTATCTTATTAGGGTATCGAAGGTCTCCCTCGGGTTGTGCACATGCGAGCTCGCCTTCGCACTCTTTACTAAAATGTCATCGACGTAGACCTCCATATTCCTTCCCAGCTGGAGTTTGAACATTTTATCCACCAATCTCTGGTATGTGGCTCCTGCGTTCTTAAGCCCAAACGGCATGACCACATACCAATATGTCCCTTTTGGGGTTATAAAACTAACCCGCTTTTGGTCGTCCTTGGACAAACGGATCTGGTGGTAGCCCTGCGAGGCGTCCATCATACTCAGGAGTTCGCAGCCTGAAGTAGAATCAACCAGCTGATCTATCCTCGGCAATGGATAATGGTCTTTTAGGCAGGCCCGGTTAAGGTCTCTAAAGTCGATGCACATGCGCCGATCGTCCTGAGTTTTCGGAACCAGCACAGTGTTGGAGAGCCACTCAGGAAATTGTATCTCCTGAATGTGCTTAGCCTTCAACAGCTTTTCCACTTCAACTTCTATGATGGCTTCCTTCTCTGGCCCGAAATTACGCTTCTTTTGTTTGACCGGTTTTACCCCAGGGCTGATGTTGAGGTGGTTTTCAGTCACGTCTGGATCAATCCCCACCAGGTCTTGAGGAGACCAGGCAAACACATCTGCACTGTCCCTTAATAATGACACAAGGTCTGTCAGGACTTCTGGACTGAGAGTAGTTCCTACGCGGAGGACCCGGCTCTCGTCCCCTGGAACCAGCTCTACCATCATCAATCCCTCCTCTCTATGATTCGATTTAGACCTGTCTTCCATTCAGGCTCTCTTAGCCTGTCTTTCCTCTTTGTTTCATCTGATGCTTTCTACATACGTCTGCCTCAACGCATATTGATCTCCTCTTGCCTCGCCTACTCCATCCTGGGCAGGAAATTTTAGTTTCATGTGGTAGATTGAGACTACTGCCTGAAATTTGCTTAGGGAAGGTCTTCCCAACATCACTTTATAGGAGGAGGCTGCATCTACTGCCAAGAACCTGACAGCCTTGGTCTGTCTAAACGGCTCATCCCCTAACGTAACAAAAAGGTTAACTGCTCCAAGGGGTTTTAACATACTTCCTGCAAATTCGACCAACGAGGTTGTGAATTCTTTCTGCTCCACATCCAAGTCCATCTTCTTAAAGCAATCGTAGAACATGATATCTGCTAAGCTTCCCGTTTCTACAAAAATGCATCGGACGTTGTAATTGGCTATGGTGGCCGTGATTACCAAGGCATCCACGTGGGGAGCCAAGATCCCGTCCTCATCTTCTGCCCCAAAGCAAACATTTGGGTTCTGTGCTACTTGCCCAATTTCTCTTCCCTTCCTCACCAGGTCTCGTGCCGCATGAACATAGCTGTTTTGGGTACGTCTGGAATGCTCATCCCATTCACCTCCAGTGATCATTTGAATTTCCCCTCAGATGACCTAGGCTTGGTCATTTTGTCTCCTTCCACTTCGCCCACTATCCTGATCATGTTTAAATCGATTATGGCTTCCCTGTCCAGACCTGGTCTCTTCCCTTCTCATCCGAACATATTCTTTAAGGTGCCCTGCCTGCACCATCCTTTCCAATTCATCTTTCAAATGAGTGCACTGATCTGCGTCGTGCCCGTACTCATTGTGATATCTACAAAATCGATCAGACCTTTCCTTTCTCGGTTTCAGGGAATAGGTTTTGGGCCATTTAAGATCAGGATGCCTCTCAATCGCTTCCAAGATCTCCCCTTGAGGGGTCGCCAAGGGAGTATACTTATCAAAACGAGGTCTTCCGCCAACCAGGTCTACCCTTAATCTCTTCAGCGGTGCTCTCTCTTCAATTTTATATCTTTCCCTCTTCTTTTCTCCCTCATATTTGATTTTCAGGGCCTCCTCCAGATGGATGTATTTTTCATCCCTTTCCGAAAGCTCTCCAAATTTTAGGGCTGGCTTCACAACCAGCGACTGAAAAAACTCCCCTCGTCTGAGGCCTTGTGCCAGTGCGTTCACAAGAAGCTCTTCCGATGCAGAAGGCACCTCCAGATTTGCATTCGTAAACCTATTGATTTAAGCATGCAGGCTCTCGTTCTCTTTCTGTTTTAAGCTAAACAGCTCAAGCGGCATCTTTTGGTACTTCCTGCAGCTAGTGAACTGGTGCAAGAAGGCCGAGATGAACTCATCAAAGTTGCTAATAGAGCATGGAGGCAGCTGACTAAACCAGAGCTGAGCCGACTTGGTGAGATTCATTGGGAAGATCCGGCACATGACTGCGTCAGAGAACTTATGTACTGTTGCCGTGATTTTGAAGCAGCTGAGGTGGTCCCACGGATCTGTGGTTCCACTGTACTCAAAGATTAAAGACCTGTATGATGCCGGTACATCATCGCGCATGACCTCCTCGGTAAGCGGCGTGCCTCTCTGTGTGGGCACCACGCTGGTGCTCGCCATCTTCCTTTTAAACTCTCTCACCTCCTTCTGCAAGCTCTGCATCTGCTCAGCCAGACCTGGATTGGCCTGGCTTGACATCTCGCTATCAGAAGTGGATAAGTACTCTTCCCTATCTTAAAGGGGAGTCCGATCAGTGCGTTGATGGCGCAACGGCTCTGTTTCCGCCAACGGGACCGTCCAATCTGGCCGTGCACCAGACGGCGGCATTGAGATCTCTGCGAATTTCTTCTCCACAACCGCTTCCACGGCTTTGCCAATGAGCTCAGACAGTTGCCTGAGAAGGATTTCGTTCAACAACCCACAAGCAACAGGCATAGGTCTGTCGGAAGAGGGCGGCCCGGTGCCTGATCCAGTGGCCACTGACAATTCTGTCCCCTCGGGCCTTGCTGCTGATGGCTCTGCCGATCGTGGCATACCACACGACGAGGCAGAGCTAGGAGTTCCGCCGAGCTCTCCTACCAAATTCCGTCGTAACCCATCGGAAGCCATTAAAAAACCTCACGTCTCACCCCAAAATATGACACCACCTGCAACTGGTATTCCTTCCTGACCTACACACAAACACACGTTAGAAAGGACCACCGGTGGTTTTTCGGTGGAAACCTCTCCGATGCTTAAGTCAAAAAGCGTATGAGGTGTTTTCCAGGAAGAAAAAAAGGAATGCACACAAGAATGACATACCTTACTCAGCCTTGGGGCTGAAGTATTTATAGTTTCTCCCAGTGGGGACCCCAGCCGGGATCTCAGGAGCCCATGCCGCAAATCAGGGGCCACTGTGCAACAAATTCTGACAAGTGGTCCAAATTATCTCTTTTTGGAAGCCCAGGAAGCCAGATCTTCCTTGGGGCTGCTCTTTCCTCTCAATCATACATTTCAAAATTGGAATAGCAGCTCAGATTCAGCCCTGTTCTCTAAATATGTCTTATCTGTCTCCCCGAGGTGGGCTTACAAGCCTGTCCTTTCTTGGGCCAATCTTCTAGCGGTTCTCATAAGGTTTCCTTCTTGAATCAAGCTCAGTTTAATCTCCCTTAGGGATGAGATCGGACCTTTCTTAGAGGAAGAACTGGCCAAAAACCACCGGTCATCCTGACCTGGCTACGCTACCTATATTTTCCTCCAGGTGATGTGAGATCAGGTCTACCCCACACCAGGTCTGACTGAGTTATGTCCCATCAGGGTTGCTGGTTGCGAGGGAGTTCGCTCGTTGGTATTTCTTTTCCTTTTTCCCTTGTTAGGTGACTCTCGAAGAGGCAGGCGCTCCTCCGGGTCAACAATCTCTTTACGACCACCTCTCGCGGCCATGTCCAGCTCTAACTCTTGGTCTACATCAACAATAAGAGGTCGCGATGTCGAGATTGTTGTAGGGTTGGGATCAGTTTGGACAGTGGCACCTCCCTCCGAGCTTGAGGATAAGTAGTTTTCAATGATATTATCTGCATAAGGGAAGAGATTATTAATCTATTCTGATTGGGACAATAATGTTTAAATATATATGTTACTGCGGGAACCTACAAAACTCAGATCTGATTAAAAGCGTAGGTCGTGGGCTAAGACCTACAAACCTGAAGACAGCTTCCGAATTTGTGAGCCTCATCACATTATAGGGGTTTGAGCTACAGCTGTCAAGAAGGTCGGAGTATTGTCGGAAAAGAGCGGGCTGATCTTTCATGGATGGTTTTGAGTCTTGCGCAAGAGATGACTCCTGTCACAAAGAGAGGAAGGGCCAGACTTCGGGATTGTAGAGAAAGAAGAAGTTAACCTGCCACTCGTGGACTTTTGACGAGGGATTTACTAAGAAACATTTCTTATGGCAAGAAGAGAAGTAGAAGGAACCTTTTTGGTTCTTTATTAGAAAGAAAAAGTAGAAGAAACTTACGTCAAGTTCTATGCTATAATAATTATAAAGAATTACATATCCAACCAATAATCTAATGCAGTTGGGAGTCATCTGCAGGAGTGCGGCCATATACTCCGCAGGCATAGCTATAAGGAAGGATATACAGGGAATCAGAAACCCGCCTTGAGGTGTTCCTCGAAGAGAGTTATATGATTCAAAGGTGGGTATGCTGGGTCAGTTTGGAGGATGTTAGGGTAAAGTACTGTGATGGTTTCAAAAAGATTAAGAGACTCTATAAACTCTTTAAGGATTCTCTGGTTAGGGAGCACCCAACGGTTTTGCGCAGCTACTCTGGTAGCTCGCAAGAGTTCAGGTAGGTCCGCGTGAATTGAGGTTGGCACTAGAGTTACTGGGTTAGAAAGAAAATGTTGGGGTTCAGAAGCTGAAGGCATCTCCGATTCTATCAAGGGTATACCTTTAGGGATTTGTTCATCAACGCTCGGGTTTGAGCCTCCAGTTCAAACCAGGGGATATTTCCCTCCGGTTCATCTATTAAACCAGGTTAGTGTACAGGTTTAGGTAGGGGTGTATCACTTTTCTTGCTATGTCGTTTCAAGGGAATCCCTACTAATTCAGTATTAGAAGGTACATTTAGGTTTATGAGATTAGAGTTTGGAGAAGTGGAGTCAGATGGATCTACGTTCATCATCAATCGATTAGTGGGGAGGAGAAAAGACAGAAAATCATACTCCGCAATACAAAAATTAGCAACGAAGATCAGAGTAATATTTATTGAAATGAAAGATTACGAGGACTTACTCATCATTCTTATTGGTGTTGTCGGAGTGCGTTGATAGTGATTCATGATTTTTGCAGAAATTCGTAGTGTGTTTTTTATATAGGAAAATGGTGTTTCTTGCTTTGATTTTGTGTAAATTGGATAAAGTGAAGAAGAAGAAGGGGTGTTTTGTGTGTGTGACAGCGGAAAGCTGAGAAGACAGTTTGAAAGGCGGGAAAGTTGGTGGGGTTTATTGATAGAACTCTTTCTGAATTACTTTATTAGCCATGGGCCAATAAGCCTGTTCATAGCATTCAGTCCGCCGAGACCTCATAGAATAATCCATATTAATCTGCCAAAGCCCAAAATCATGAAGTTCAACCTCAACGCCGAGCTACCACTCAGGGCCGAACTAGTATAATAATACTTATATCAAAAGAAGTTGCCACCTCTCGTAAGAGATCTCCACTCCTACGCAATAGGTCTCTACCTTTCAAAACAGCTAACCCAGCTCCCAAAAGGATTGCTACTTCTAAGAAATGAGGTCGCTTATTGAAATTACTTACTAAGATCCTCATAAATACCTGCAAGTTGGCAACGTGGATATTTGATGTCATATCAGCTAGTCTCCCACATTTTGGTTGGTTGATGTAGGAAACCAAGTAGAATGTAATCATGAGTTAGACCCAAAAATCAATCCATCATACTCCTCGGTAAAGCGTGAAGCCATCAACCATCACTTCTCACTTAATAAAATTAAATGCGCCTCAGCATCATGTTAGACACGTGTTGCCAGCCCGTCACCTCTTAATATATTTAATCCTGTTGTCCCAAAAACAAAAGGCCCACAATAAACCCTACCAAATTTTCCACCATCCAACACAAAAAAATCACTTCTTCTTCACTTTATCCCATTTACACAAAATCAAATCAAGAAACACAATTTTCTCTGCAAAAAACACTGTGAATTTATGCAAAAATCATGAATCATCATCAACGCGCTCCGACAACACCAATTAGAACGATGAGTAAGTCCCCCTAATAATCAATAATAACTACTCTGATCTTTGCTATTAATTGTTGTATTGCTGAGTATAATTTTCAGTCTTTTCCCCTCCCCATGAATCGATTGATGATGAACCTAGATCCATCTGACTCCACTTCTCCGAAACTTAATCTCATAAACCCAAACGTACCTTATGATACCAAATCAGGAGAGATTTCCTTGAAATGACGTCACAAGAAAAGAGACACACCCCTACCTAAACTTGTTTACCGACCAGGTCTAATAGATGAATCGGAGGGAAATATCCCCTGGTTTGAACTGGAGGCTCAAACCCGAGCGTTGACCGAACAAATCTCTGAAGGTATACCCTTGATAAAACTTGAAATGCCTTCAGCTTCTGAATCCCAACATTTTCTTGCTAACCCAATAACTCTAGTGCAAACCTCAGTTCACGTCGACCTGCCTGAACTCCCGCGAGCTACCAGAGTAGCTGCGCGAAACCGCTGGGTGCTCCCTAACCAGAGCATCCTTAAAGAGTTTATAGAAGCTCTTAATCTTCCTGAAACCATCACAGTAGTTTACCTAACATCCTCCAAACTGACCCATTAAATCCCCCTTTGAATCATATAAATCTCTCTGAGGAACACCTCAGAGCGGGTTTCTGATTCCCTCTATATCCTTTCCTTATAGCTATGTCTGCGAACTATAAGGTCGCACTCCTGTAGATTACTCCCAACTCCATTAGATTCTTGGTTGGATATATATAATTCTTATAGCGTAGAACCTTATGTAGGTTTCTTCTACTTTTGCTTTCGAATAAAGAACTAAAAAGGTTCCTTCTACCTCTCTTCTTACCATAAGAAATGTTTCTTAGTAAATCCCTCGTTAAAAGTCCACGAGTGGCTGGTTAACTTCTTATTTCTCTACAATCCAGAAGCCTGGCCCTTCCTCACTGAGTGGCAGTATTCAAATCCTGAGAAAGACTCAATACCATCCATGAAAGATCAGTCCGCGCTTTTTTGACAATACTCCGACCTTCTTGATAGCTGGAGCTCAAAACCTTAAAATGTGATGAGGCTCATAGATTCAGAAGTTGTCTTCAAGTTTGTAGGTCCTAGCCCGCGGCCTACGCTGTCAACCAGATATGAGTTTGGTAGGTTCCCGAATTAATATATATATATATATATATATATATATATATATATATATATATATATATATATATATATATATATATATATATATATATATATAAGCATTATTGTCCCAATTAGAATAGATTAATAATCTCCTCCCTTGTGCTGATAATATCATCGACAACAGCTTATCCTCAAGCTCGGAGGGAGGTGCCACTGTCCAAACTAATCCCAACCCTACAGCAACCTCAACATCGCGACCTCTTATTGGTGATGTAGACCAAGAGTTAGAGCTCACCATGGCCGTGAGAGATGGTCATGAAGAGCTTGTTGACCCGGAGGAGCACCTGCCTCTTCGAGAGGTACTCAACAAGGGAAAAGGGAAAAGAAACACCGACAAGCAAACTCCCTCGTAACCAGCAGCCCCAACTCCCAAACAGCAACATCTCAAAAAGCCATCCGTTGCTTCTGCATCAATTTCCCCAAATTCGGAGAAAAGTCTAGCTCAATGTGGTGGTGCCAAGGAGATCAAGTTCTTTCTTTACAAATATGCAACAAGCCAGGTAACCTAATACTTCAAAATACTTTGTCTGCGCTCTTTATAACATACTCAGCTTGTAACCTCCTTCTATTAATCCTTCATGATGCAGTTGGAAACCATGATGGCTACGCTCTCCGACCACTTATCAACGACGACCTCCGAGAGTTATCTCCATAAAGCATGTGACGAGCTAGCGGCCCAAGATGAAAAACAAACTCAAAGCTCTCCTTGACACAAGGAGAATTAGATGAATTGCGCCGCCAGCTAACAACCCAGAAGGAAGAGCTCAACATCGCTAAGAGCGAGCTGGAAACCATGAGAGATGAATCCACCCTGCTGGGAGGTTGCCTAGTAAAGCTGGAGGGACAACTGCGACACACTCAAGAGCAGATGGAAGGTGCGATTCTCTTGGCTCGTGAGCACCAAGTTATTGAAGGTCACCGCACTTTCTTGAAGAGTGAAGTGGGTAAAAAGCTCGCGAATGCATACAGAGAGGAGCTACTGAATGTATACAAAAACACCACTCATTATTTGGGCAAAATGGGACGAGGAGGCCGAGAATGGGTCAAAATTGCTGCAGAACGAATCAAGACCCAACTCATGAAGGCCAATATCTCTTTCAAAGTAAACCTGGTGACATAGCTCTTCAAAGTTCCCCCAGGTTATTGCACCATTGAAAAAAGAGATTGCGCGGTTTTTGTGTGGAACTTGACGCTAGCAAAATGTTTTAAAAAGGCCGACTTCAGGACCTAGAAGCTAGTGATCCTCCCTGGCGCTAGTTGATATAACTAATTCTTCGCTAGCCCTCTTAAAGTGGATAGAAAAGACCTTGCATGCTACTGCATAAGTGTATTGTCACAGCACCGCCTCATTCTCAAAGCTTTGTGCATGACGTGTGGGGTCCAATGTCCCCTCATAATAAAAATCTATCCCCTTATATCCGCAAGGTGAATCCGCTCTTAATATCCCTTTTAAGAACGGATGGCCCCTCGACTCCTCTCCTCCTGCTCTCGCGACCTGCCTCTGTAACGCTCGTACTGCTTCCTGCATATCCCTCAACGAATCGGAATGTATGTAGTACCTACGCCTCTCCTTCCGCATCACGATGGGCGTGATGCTGACAGAGTTTTCTATGCAACCTACTACCCAAGAACTGTGCGTTGTCCTCTTCCTCCTCTTCTTCAGACGACGATGGGTATTCTATTTGATACCATATCTTCTTTGTGGCCTGAATCATCTCGTGACCCGGCATCCATAGCTCCTTTTTTCTTCTCTTCTTTTGTCCCGTACTCTTCATCTTCTTTCCTATCCTCCTCCTCTTCATTATCGTCTTTACCCGCCAAGATTTTCTCCAACTTGCTCGGAGGTACCAATCCCATTAGCCTTTCAAGGAATCCCTTGTCAACGTGACAAGTTATTCTCTTTGGTAACTCCTTCCACTCCTTGGTTTCAATATTAATATCCTTTTGCTTAATTATCTCTGGGTTTTCTTTTCCTATTTTCCTCCCCTGAGTTTTTTTGCCTTTTCCTTCTGTGGTGATGGTGGTGGTGTTTTCGTGACCATTTTATCCGTTGTTTCTTCTTGTGGTGGTGTTTCTTCTTCTTCAACCTGGTTCTCCTTGTCTACCTCCTTAGCCTTGCTCGCATCAGAGCCAAAATCTAAAGTTTGAGGTACAGTGTTTCTTCCCTTCATGTTTGCTCTTTGGAATTCTCACGTCTTTCGGTCAATGACTCGGTGTCACTCGTATTCCCACGGACGGCGCCACTTGATGCGACGAAAAAATTGGTTCACCAAGAAAAGAGAGAATTGACCTAAAATTAGTGTTTGCCGACCTGATAGACCTCCAGAAGACTACTAGCGACCTGATTCAACCTACATAATAAAACCCAAGCCGGACAGCCCCAACGTAGGCCCTCCGATAATTAAGTCATTCCTTTTTTAATAATGATATACGAAAGCTCAAAGTGGGATAAAATCAGCTTGGAGTAAAAAGTGAGGCCTCTGTCCTCTTTATATAGACAAGAGACGTGTTCCCAATTTAGGGTTCCCGTCTACTATTCAAACCACAATACCATAAATAACCACCAACTTACAATTAGAATTCCTTCTATATGCTAAGTTATCATAAATGTAAGAACTCTCTTATTTGTTAAATTATCATAATAACCATGGGTCAATAACTATAACATGCCATTAGTCCGCAGGGACACCATACCATAGTCCATATCAGCCAACCAGGGCCTAAGATCCTGTTAACCATAAAACCCAACTCGCAATACCGAGTTGTTATAATACCATTTCCCTCATAAGAGCTCCCCATCTATATATATATATATATATAATAACAGTGTTGGCTATATGAGGCAATTGTTTTGTCTCCCGCCAAAACTGTTTTCTTTCCACAAAAAGAAACTTTTTTGGCGCAAAGCCACTTTTGTTGACTTTTCAACTGTTTTTTTTTTTTTAAATATCCCAGCCACCACTGTTGACTTTTCAACACAATTTAAATTCATGTCTGGTTTCTGTGTATAGCCATATGAATTTCGAATTTTATGACAATAAATTAGGAAACAGAATTTTTATTTTTCTATTTGTTATCGTATTTTTCTAATGACTTTAATTTATATCCGTAAGAATATTCGATTGTTACCCTATGTTAATTTTTTCAATTTATTACAAATATTGTTTGATGCATTTAACTAAGATTCGAAGAATTAAAAAAATTAAATAATTAACTGAATGAAATTAGAAAAAAAAAGCAAGGAAACAAATTAAATAAATTATTTACAGGCCCCAAATAAATAAGAAGAAAATAAAAAAAAAACAAAGCAAGAAAACAAATTAAATAAATTAATTACAGGCCCCAAATAAAGAAGGATAAGAAAAATAAAACAATGAAATAAATTAAAATACAGTCCCAAAAAAAAACGAATTTGGCATTAATCTGTAATCATTTACGTGCATGATATTTGTATACTAGGTAGTTGATTCAACCCGATTCTCTTGCAGAATTAGAATCCTATAAAAGGTAAATACAATAAATCAAAATTACAATTATAAAAGGCCGATTATTTTTAAATTCAACCAGCCAATAACTAATGTTTTAAAAAATAAAATCATGCAACAAAATAAATTTGATATTGACAGATTTGATATAAAAGGTAGTAATTTACGCAACCAGACATTATATCGTATTTTTTTTTAAAATATCAGATCGAATTAGATTTTTTAGCTTAGTAAAAGATATTTAATATGTTGGAAATTTAGCAAATACTATTTAATTCCTAAAAAAAAAAGAATCCCAGGTAATTTAAAGTTGATTAGGTAACCAAATAAGTCGGCAGTTTTAAAATGCAGAGGATGGTTTATTTGAGGGCAATCAAGCAACACGGTTTTATGATTACAAAAATCACATAAAAAGTCTACTAAAATCTTTAAAACAAATCGATTGTCTATATGTTAGGAATACAAAATCTGACTTTAATTCTCGGACGATCGAAACCCCATATATAAAATAAAATTCCTAGGGTTTCACGCAAATCACCCTATAAATATAGGGTTCTACTAATTGCAAAATATCAATTTCATTCGTATCTTTCATTTGTGTCTTTTTTTTCTCTCTATTTTTCAAAACTTGAGCAGTTAGGGTTTTCGGGACGATGCCTCCTCTATTTGGACTGACGAAAGAAATTGACCGTATAAACAAGAAAGCTCTCAAGCTTAGAGTCATCCGATTTTTCGCGAGATCCAATTTCGATGACAAAGAACAAAAAAATGTCTTTGGAAATTGTTTTCCATGACTCCGAGGTAATTAATTGAATCTGATTTTGTTTTTATAAATAAATGTATATAGGTTCAATTAACTACTCAATATTATTATATTGACGTATTATATCAAAACAAAATCTCTAAAAACTCAAATATAGGGAGGACGCATTACTGGGGTGATCAAGAAGATCAATGTCGAGTTATTTGAAAATCGAATAGTTGAGGGTCGCGTTTATGCGATTCAAAACTATTACGTGAAAAACAACACCGGCATATTCCGCACAACCTTGGATAAATTTAAAATTATTTTCCACGCGAAAACAATATTGGTTGATGTGAAGGAGGATTCCTTTCCCAATTACATTTTTGATTTTCGTCCTTTCTCCACACTTATGGACGTCAACAAAGTTGATGAAACAATTCTCTTTGGTAAGTTTTTTAATTTGTTAGGATAGTAATAAACACATTCAAAACGAACTTCTTTTATCTAATTTTGTTTAATTTGATGTTGTAGATGTTATAGGAAAGGTGGCCGAGATCCGTAACCCTCAAGATAAGGAGTCGGCGGGAGGACGTCGAGCAAGGTTTATTGAGATGATTTTCGAAGACTTGAGGTAATTTTCAATTATAAGATTGTCTAATTAATTATTTAGAATGTTTTGTATTTATTTAGGAGTCTAATTGTTCTTTGCTATTTTTTCGTATTATAGTGGTCGTCGTTTGAGTTGTACCCTTTGGGGTGAGTATGTTGATCAAGTTCTAGCTTTCGAGAGTGGGCTCTCCGCGGAAACTCCAGTTATGATCTTGCAAATGTGTCGTGCAAAGATCTATAGAGGTAATAACAAAAAAAATTTTCTGATTGCTGTTTGTTTATTCGAATTTTAACTTTAATATTTTTTTTTTAATTTCTGCATACTATTCTGTTTTTAAATTTTTATTTTCAAATTGTGATTCTAAAATCTGTTATTTTAATTGCAGTTTTGTTTATTCGAATTGTAATTTAAATATTTTTTTCAATTTCAGCATTTTATTCAATTTTTATGTTTATTTTTAATTTTAATTTCTGCTTTTAAAATCTGTTTGTATAATTTAAATTTATGTTTTTAAATTTATTTTTAATTTTTAATTTTAAATTTTAAATTCTGTTTCTAAAATCTGTTTTTTTTTCCTGGATTTTAAATCTAAAATCTATTTTTTATTATTCGTATTATTTGACTACTCTTTTTGAAGTTTGGTATGTGTTATTCTTCTAAATTAAAATTGTGTTTTTTTTAATCTGGTTTTTAATAGGTTTTAGAATTTTGATTCTGTGTGTATATATATAGTTTTACAGTGTCGTATTTTTTAATTTTCAGATTCTATTTATTTTAGTTATTTTAGATTCTCTTAATTATATGAATATTTTCAAATTTTAATATTCTATTGAACTGATTGTAATTTTATGTATATAGATTCCGTCACGCTATCGAATTCATTCGAGGTTACAAAGTTGGTGACTTCTAATTCGGTGCCCGAAATTGCAGACTTTAGAAGCAAGTATGTTGTTTTTAACTTTTACTCAATTAGTGTTTTATAAAGATATGTTGTTTCATTCATTTGATATCTTTTCAACTGTGTATTTTCTTAAATATAGAATTCCAAAGGGGTCAACGAATCCAACAAAGAGTTTTTGTCGAGGGAGTTTAACGCTATCGCGTAGTGAAGTTGATGAGATTGCCTCCGACAATGTCATCTTCCATCCGGTTTATTATTTGTATACGGTTGAGGAGTTACAATTTTTGTTTATTTGAGTTGTTATTAAATTTTTATTAGATATTAGATTTTTAATTTTTATTTTTGATGTTTAGATTTTTAATAGAGTAATAATATTTTCAATACAGCCGTGTACTTTTTGGATTTGTGCTATCATTGGTTCGTTTATTGATGATTGGTGGTACAACGCATGCACGAAGTGCCATCGGAAGCTTGAGGAAGATGGGAATGAGTTTAAGTGTGGGGTTTGTAAGAGGCAGGTTTCATCGGGAGTCTTTAGGTGAGGAAATATTTAACTGGAGTGAATGATTTGTAAAATTAATTGATCATTTAGACAACTTTTTAATATCGAGTTTGTTTTCGTATGAAGGTACAAAGTAAGGCTCGAAGTTTTGGACTCCACAGCTAACGCAACTATGCTGGGATCGGGAGGCTGAGAAATTGATCGGGAGGTCTTGCCACGACCTTCGGGTTGAAATCTTGGAGGTTGGATATAAATTTTTACAACTTTTGTCTTTGGTTATTTGAAAAAAGTTATTATGGTATTCTTTTGTAATGTAGAATCGCACCGACGATGATCTGCCGGAAGATTTGCTCAAGCTCATTGATCAAACCATTCTATTCAAGGTCAAAGTCAGTTTGGGTCAGATTCATAATGAATCAAGCATGTTTTCTGTTGTGCGATTGATTACTGGCCCATCTCTGGTAGCCAAATACAACAAGTGGACCATCGAAGATGATGTGAGTTAGAGTATTTTTTGATAGTTGGGTTTTAATTATTTTTGAAGTGTTTTAATTTTATTGAAAATTAATTCGTGTTTCTAATCATTTTATTTTATTGAAGGAGTCGGACTTTCTGACTTTGATACAAAGGGAGGTGATCGGTAATGGGCTGGTAAGGAAGTCGAACACTTATATTTTGGTTCCAAATACGAAATAAAGATTTTGAAATTATATGCGTTGATTGATTTTAAACTGAAACAATTGAACAGGACGCCTGTTCCGAGGACGAGATTACTACTCCCATCAAAAAATTTGATGTCGTGGAACTGGATGGAGATAGTTCGTTCGTGAGGAAGCTGGTGTTCGATGGCGATGGGGTTGATTCCACTTCTTCGAAAACATCCAGGGTTCTATCCAAGGATGGGAAATCAGTGCGTAAGGAAGTCCTTTCCTTCGAAGAATGTTGTGACGCAGAGGTTGATGAGGAGGTTGAACCAAGAATTGGTGGATTTGTTCATGACGATGAGGATTAGAACGTTTATTAGCTATTTATTATATTATTTTTTTAAATTTGGTTTATTATGAAGTTGGATTAGTTTTGGAAGTTGATTTTGATACTTTGGGTTTATTTTGAAGATGGATGATAAGACAATATATGATTTGACATTATTTATTATTTATGTTACTTAAAAATCTGATATTTTTCGGATTTTTAATTACTTAATAAAGTCATTCTATTGTTATTAACTTTTGTGTTTAGATAAAGTTACAAATAGTATATAACTTCACATGAATGTGTATGTTGCTTCGTCTTTTATAAGGGTAGTTTATAAGATGGCTGCCTAATGTATAAGAGCTTTTTTAGGTAGTTTAAAAGATGGTTGCCTAGCGTGTAAGGGTTTTTGTGTGTTCGATTTTGGGGTAGTGTGTTTATTATCTAGGACATGAATTATTTATCTAGATAATAGATCAAATAGAACAATCTTATAAATTAGAAACGTAACTAATATACACAAACACATTCGCATAAATTAAAGAAAGTACCAATGAGTTATATAAGAAATAAACTAAAGAAAGTAATATAGCACTGTTTATTGGAAAATATATATTTAACGCATTCTGTGATAATCGACGATATTAGTGACAAATTTGTAATAAGAAAGTTAAAGTACATGTAATCTGTCTGGATAAAAATAAACAGAATCAATTACTTGATTGATGTATATGTTTTAGTAAAATTTAGAAGCTACCGTGTTTCATATTGTACAAGTATTTTGAAAAAATAGAATATTAATTTAGTTAAAAAATATATTAATATTAATATTATGAAAGGTTGTAGATCATATGTATTCCTTAATATCCAAATTGTATAAACTCTTTAAACTTATTAAATTACTCAATTATTATGCACCCTAATAATTGTAAAAGCTTTTGATATTAGATATTTAAAAATAGAAATGAATATTTTATATTTTGCGGTGCAATTGGTAGAAATTTTTTCCCATTTAATAGAATCATTATCACCGAAAATTCTATTTAAAAGATAAGTTTTATGGTTAAAGATAAGTTATATGGTTATCTCTTAACTATAAAATATAAAGATTTAATCCGTATCTTACTAATTTTTAAAGGATTTGCATTTCCTATTTTTTAGAATCCTAATGACAGAAGATTCTATTTAGAAGATAAGTGCTATGGTTATCTTTTAAATATTAATTATTAAAATATATATTCGTATCTTTCATATTTAAAAACAGATTTGCTTTAAATATCTCTCCGCGTGCTTATAAAGATTATCTATAACTAACCCTGACATCAAAGCTTTACTGTCGTGTAGTCTGCACCTTAATTGGGTTTACACTTTTTTTTAAGAACAAACACGCATACATACATCTGAAAATAAATACATACATACATCTGAAAATAAACACATAACAGATAATAATACATTTGGAGCAGCGCATTGGTAGTAAACATTATGGGGAGGAAGGCCGATACCATACGAAAAAGGGCACAAAAAGAAAGAACAATGACAGGTAATTTTTTTTATGCTTTTAAGTTTAATATCATTATGAATCAGTCGTACCTGTTTTCCTGTCAACCCTTTAAATTTAAATTGTTATTAATATGTTATTAAGTTTTTTTGAAAAACTTAAAGGAATCATGTGAATAAAGATTTCTTACCTGTATAGCAGCAGTCCTATGAGTTGTATTTCCTGGAATTGTGTCTTTGCCAGTTTTCCTAAACCTGTGATGCAGCAATACACAGAGAGTATTAAATTTTATTTTTTTAAAGTATAGAATCTATTTGTATAGTGTTAAGATGGACAATGTGGTACTTATCTTTTTTTCTGCTTTGTTTCTTATCCAGATTACTATGTTCCCTTACGTGCATAAAACAGTAAACATATAAAAATTAATATTGCAATGTATATATAGAACAGTAAATTATATAGTTCAATGTTCAAATGTTAGTTTTTTAAAAGATATGTCTTCATTCGTGGCGTTGTTACACCTACTTAGACCCTAAACTCCATTCAGAGGCATTATCATACTACGATAGGTCATGTCAGGTTTTCAGCCAATAAACTTTGACATATCTTTAAAAAAAAAACAAGTTGTGAAAGTATGAATTGTATTATGTGCAGAAAGTTTATTTGTGTACTTATCTTCTTTCTGTTGATAGTACTCTGTTGAATGTTCTTGCTTACCTCCTCCTTTTCCTGAGTAGCATTTTCAATGTGAAAGCAGAGTATGTTAAACTGAACTAACTTAAGTAAATACAAAAGCAATGATATTACCACTTTGAACATAACATACTCAAGAGCAAATAGTTAACTCTGCAGGCATGCTAAAACATAATAATATAGTTTACTATTTGCAGAACATAAATGTTTTATATAATAAACACATTGTTTTATTAAAACAACCCATATAAATACAGATTACATATTAGTCTTTCAGTAGTTACATAAAAATTCCTGCCATGTAGATCAAACAGCATGCATAATACTATAAGATAACACACTACATATAACTTAAGAAGTATTCATTTATGTTTAAAAGTAAAAGATTTCTCATAAGTATTTTGCTCAGTTAATCATTAAAGAAAAAACACCAAACAATAGTTTCATACAAAGTTGAGCATGCAACTACAGTAAATAAGAAGAGACTTAATTGCAGTAAATAATGATTTATCACACATATTGTTATTAAAAACATAACACATTTCAGTGTTCTTCATAGTTCAACCATATAGTGCTTATGCTAATCAAACAGCAAGCAGACAAAGATAAATATCTACACAATTTTATAATAAAACAAACCCTACAGATAATTGTGCATGCAACAACCTGACAATTTATTTATTCTTTTTTCAATTTAAAAAAAATATAATTTAATGAAAATGATAATTGCAGTAGCAGTTTTTAAATAAACAAAGATGTAATGTATGAAAATGTTTTGCATGCGTTTGTTTTTATTTTATTTTATTTGTATATCAATCAAGATTTTCATACATAAGTGCATGTAAATGAAACCAGGTTTTAAATTAATGCTTTTACCTGTTTAAGATGGAAATCTGTCTGCATACTTCTTTATGTTTTTTGGGCGCGTCCTTTAAGATTATATTGTTCGATCGGAATCCATCAACGACAACACTTCTTTCGTAAATAGAACCTCGAACGAATTAAAAAAAACACATAGAAAAATATTTTATTACACTAGATCGAAACATATTTGTAGTAGATCTAACACCAGAGACTGATTTTGAACCATATCAAAACATTTTTGTAATAGATCCAACCCGATATACTTATTTTGAATCAGATCTATAGAAATTATGAATAGATCTAATAATATTGACTAATTTTACACAGATTGAAAATTCTTTTAAAAAATTAATTAATGACTGAATTTACACATATAGAAAATTATTTTGAAAAAATAATTAAAAAAATGAGTGATTTTGTTCAAGACCGATAAACCTGTACCATTTTGGGTTTCTATGTATGAACGGCGGAGTGAAGCAGGCCACCGGGGTGAGCAGCGGAGTGGAGCAGATAGTATTTCTAGACATGAGCGGTGGATCATTTCTGGTTGGAAGAAGAAGATAGATGAGATGGCGAAGTAGTGGCGGAAGTAGGCTGCGGTGTTGTGTGTGAGCGGTGTGGCTAGGGATCAGAGCGGTGGGTTTTGGTTTTGGTTTGCGTAGAGCGGAGGAGAGTGCAGAGAATTTCAGAGGAGTGGAGATTTTAGGGTAAGGGTTGATGGGAGAAATGAGGTGGGTGGCCGAAAAAGTAGGGTTAGTGTATTTATACCTAGGGTTAATTCGCCTGGTCAGATCTCGACCGTTAGATTAAGTGTATTGAATCCTAACCGTCCCATGTTGGGTGGGTTGGTTTATGGGCTCAGATTCGGTTTACGTAGTGGGCTTAGGAAAATTTCTAATTGGACTCTACTATTGGGCTTCTATGAGTTTATTTAGACTCAAAATACTTATTCATTTGGGTTGGGTTTGATTATTCTTAATTATTAATCCAAACTAAAAAAAATACTTCTAAATTAATCTTAATTATTTTAAATTTATATAAAATTTAAAATTATATTATGATGTTTTAAAATAAATTTTAATGGTCGATTTTAAAATAAAAGAATTATGCGTTATTATATATATTTCAATTTTAATTTTGAAATGCATGTGTATGTGTAGTATATATATAATTTATTAATTCTTAATAGACATAAGATATTAGAATAATAACTTTGTATATTTTTTATGATTTTTTTTTATATAATTTAGAATTTGAATAATATAGAATTTTATTTTTTATGCATATACAGAAAGGGTGTATGTGTATTTGTGTATTTGTATACATTTTATTAATTTTGAACTAAAAAAAAGATATTAGAATAATATCTTATTATAATATTATGTTAGTTTAATTGCACTATAATATCAGAATATTGGGCTTATATGGATTTAAATTTTGACTCAAATTAAATTATTCTTGGTTTGGATTTAATCATTTAAATTGTATTGAATTATTAATTAAAGCTTAAAATAAAATTTTATATTTTATTTATTTATATAAATTTTAAAATAATATTATGATGTTTTTAAATATATTCTAGCCATTGTCTTGGTCAGAATTAAATTAATTATGCGTTAATGTATATATTTTGATATTTAATCTTGAATTCTATTGCAAGTAGATTAATTTAATTTTGTTTGTAGATTTGATTATCTATTATCTATTAATATATTTTGATATTTAATTGAAAAAATATGTTAGTATTAATTCAATGTAAATATTTTTAATTATTTAATTGTTGATTTTATTTTCTATATATATATGTAGATAACCTATAGACTTAGGTATTATTTTATTTTACTTTCTTTATATCGGAAATCAATTTCTACTTTATATTCGGGAATGTAAAAATCTAAGATTATAAAGTTTTGGTTTAAGTGGGTGAGTAAGTATTTACTAAATCACACATATATTCTTATATATGTAATTTATAGGATATTCATATGTTATTATTGAATGAATTGTCAATACGATTTAGTCGTAAATTTGTAGTTTTAATTAGGTAATTAAATATTTATTAAATTGAATACATACTTATATATAATTATTATTTATTATTAAAACTATTTTTATCAATTATATTAATATTCAATGAATTATTAATATGATTTAGTTGTAATAAAAATCTACATATGGTAAACTATAGATTTGGAAATTTTATTTCAAAATCTAACAGGTAGATTAATTTTATTTGCTTTGTTCATTCTTTTCTGGAATGAATTGTATGTAATTGTGTTAGTTCAGGAGTTTTTTTTTTTTAAATATGTTAATATTAAATCAACGTAACTATTTTTATTTCTTTGATTGTTGTATTTATTTTCTATATATAGATAATAACCTAGAGAGTTAGATTATTATATTGTTTGGATTTTTCTTTTAGAACGAAAATCAATTTCTACAATATATTCGGTAATATATAAATTTAAGATTATAAGTTCAAGGTTCATTCATGTTTATTTATTTAATTTGTTTTTCATTTATTTAGTTATTTATTATTTATTTGTTAAATTTCTACTATTCAATATTTATGAATATTTATGATTTGTTCTTTAATTGTATGATTGTCACAGACAGTGTGAATATGTCTGAGAATATATGCCCGTGCGTGGCCTCAAGAGTGCTATCAAAGGTGGGCGAAAAGGTGTTGCTTCCCCGTATGAGTTTAACGCCTTCGGACGTTAGGATACCTTACAAGTTTCAAAGAAGGCAATTTCCGATTATGATTTCATATGCGATGACGATAAATAAGAGTCAGGGCCAATCGCTCTCGTACGTCGGCCTTTATCTGAAAAATCCCGTGTTCAGTCATGATCAATTATATGTTGTCGTGTTGCGTGTCACCCATCGAAAGGAGTTGATGATATTAGTTTGTGGTGATAACGATTCGGATATAACCGATAATGTGGTGTATAAAGAAGTATCCACGAACGTATGATCTCAACGTTCATGTACGTAGTGTGGATTCGATTTATAATTTATCAAGTGTGAAATTTTTAGTTATTTCTCTCAATCTCTATCTCTCTATTTATTTATTTCTCCACATATTAAATAATAATAAAAATAATATTAATACAATTTGCATTTCTATATTTAACTTTCATCTCTCTATTTATTTATTTCTCCACATATTAAATAATAATAAAAATAATATTAATACAACTTGCATTTCTATATTTAACTTTCTTCCCCGTGCATCGCACGGGTGTATTTTTTTTTTTTTTTTCACCCGTTGCGATGCACGGGGAAGAAAGTTAAATATAGAAATGCAAGTTGTATTAATATTATTTTTATTATTATTTAATATGTGGAGAAATAAATAAATAGAGAGATAGAGATTGAGAGAAATAACTAAAAATTCCACACTTGATAAATTATATATCGAATCCACACTACGTACATGAACGTTGAGATCATACGTTCGTGAATACTTCTTTATACACCACATTATCGGTTATATTCGATCCGAATCGTCATCACCACAAACTAATATCTTCAATCCTTTCGATGGGTGACACGGGACACGACAACATATAACTGACCATGAATGAACACGGGGTTCTTCAAATAAAGGCCGACGTTCGAGAGCGATTGGCCCTGACTCTTATTTATCGTCATCGCATATGAAATCATAATCGGAAATTGCCTTCTTTGAAACTTGAAAGGTATCCTAACGTCGGAAGGCGTTAAACTCATCCGGGGAAGCAACACCTTTTCGCCCGCCTTTGATAGCACTCTTGAGGTCACGCACGGGCATATATTCTCAGACATATTCACACTGTCTGTGACAATCATACAATTAAAGAACAAATCATAAATATTTACATAAATATTGAATAGTAGAAATTTAACAAATAAATAATAAATAACTAAATAAATGAAAAAAATTAAATTAATAAACATGAATGAACCTTGAACTTATAATCTTAAATTTATATATTACCGAATATATTGTAGAAATTGATTTTCGTTCTAAAAGAAAAATCCAAACAATATAATAATCTAACTCTCTAGGTTATTATCTATATATAGAAAACAAATACAACAATCAAATAAATAAAAATAGTTACGTTGATTTAATATGAACGTATTTAAAAAAAAAAACTCCTGACCTAACACAATTACATACAATTCATTCCAGAAAAGAATGAACAAAGCAAATAAAATTAATCTACCTGTTAGATTTTGAAATAAAATTTCCAAATCTATAGTTTACCATATGTAGATTTTTTTTTTTTTTTTTTTTTCACCCGGTGCGATGCACGGGAAGAAAGTTAAATATAGAAATGCAAGTTGTATTAATATTATTTTTATTATTATTTAATATGTGGAGAAATAAATAAATAGAGAGATAGAGATTGAGAGAAATAACTAAAAATTTCACACTTGGATAAATTATAGAATCGAATCCCACCACTACGTACATGAACGTTGAGATCATACGTTCGTGGATACTTCTTTATAGCACGGGGTTCTTCAAATAAAGGCCGACGTTCGAGAGCGATTGGCCCTGACTCTTATTTATCGTCATCGCATTATGAAATCATAATCGGAAATTGCCTTCTTTGAAACTTGAAAGGTATCCTAACGTCGGAAGGCGTTAAACTCATCCGGGGAAGCAACACCTTTTCGCCCGCCTTTGATAGCACTCTTGAGGTCACGCACGGGCATATATTCTCAGACATATTCACACTGTCTGTGACAATCATACAATTAAAGAACAAATCATAAATATTTACATAAATATTGAATAGTAGAAATTTAACAAATAAATAATAAATAACTAAATAAATGAAAAAAATTAAATTAATAAACATGAATGAACCTTGAACTTATAATCTTAAATTTATATATTACCTGAATATATTGTAGAAATTGATTTTCGTTCTAAAAGAAAAATCCAAAACAATATAATAATCTAACTCTCTAGGTTATTATCTATATATAGAAAACAAATACAACAATCAAATAAATAAAAATAGTTACGTTGATTTAATATTAACGTATTTAAAAAAAAAAACTCCTGACCTAACACAATTACATACAATTCATTCCAGAAAAGAATGAACAAAGCAAATAAAATTAATCTACCTGTTAGATTTTGAAATAAAATTTCCAAATCTATAGTTTACCATATGTAGATTTTT
>BMAC01000087.1:839277-868217 GCA_014905375.1 Phtheirospermum japonicum | reverse complement strand
TGTTCAGTCATGATCAATTATATGTTGTCGTGTTGCGTGTCCACCCATCGAAAGGAGTTGAAGATATTAGTTTGTGGTGATAACGATTCGGATCAATAACCGATAATGTGGTGTATAAAGAAGTATCCACGAACGTATGATCTCAACGTTCATGTACGTAGTGGTGGATTCGATTTATAATTTATCCAAGTGTGAAATTTTTAGTTATTTCTCTCAATCTCTATCTCTCTATTTATTTATTTCTCCACATATTAAATAATAATAAAAATAATATTAATACAACTTGCATTTCTATATTTAACTTTCTTCCCGTGCATCGCACCGGGTGAAAAAAAAAAAAAAAAAAAAAACCTAGTTCCCATATAAAAGCTTGTCACTCTCATACAAGAGCTCGTCACTCTTATGAACACTCGTCACTCCTATAGAAGAGATCGCCCCTTCTAACGGTGAATTCGCCTTACAAAACCTAAAACCCTTCATGTATACTGACCTGAATATTTGATGTCATATTAACGTGTTTTACCAATTAAATTAATTTATTAAAACATTTCATTCAATTGTCTTGATTTCTTCCATGTAGTACCCATTATTCCTTTTTGGGCGATAGAAGAGAAAACAAATGAATATATTGTAATTGTGTATAAATAGGTTGGACTGTTATGAACATTGATGTTGATATATGTTGTTAACAGACGGTTAGGACTCAAGATTTAGGTAAGACATTGTACATAATTTTGTTATTGGCTTGTGTAATGGTGCTGCTATTGCAGAAGTTAAAAATACCATGAAAATTCATTATGGAAATGAAAATGCATGAGTGAATTCATGGCGAAAGGTACAATACTTCCCACAAAGTTTTGAAGAAAAAAGATGAAGGGATAAACAAGCAAGGACCTACTGAAAAGTAACACCAATAATATGGTAGTGACATACAAATTTCAAATAATGATGGATGGCACATTCCAAAGTTTTAAAATTAAATATGCGGAAAATAATAAAACCCAATAAAGAAGAAGAGAAATTAGTAAAAAAAGAATGATTGATACAATATGAATTTGTGGATCACAATATACGAATTCATTTACGATGATTATTCTTTTTCTTACAATAATTATGAATTTTATTTATGATACGTTTCAGTACAATTTTCCAATTACTATAATTCAAAAAATTAATATGGTACAACATACAACGCAGCACGGGCACCTTACTAGTACAAACAAAAAGGATCATGCTGTTATAGAAGGTATAGTTAGGATAGTTAAAATCTGATCCAAAGAAAAATATATATATTTGGAATAGTGTTGACATCAATCTCCCATTATAAGACAATCTTCTTCATCTCCTTTTATCTTTAAAGAATCTCTTATTACATATCTTAGTTGTGTATAGGAGGTTTTCTTCTTGCCTGAGAATAGTCCATACCAGCAATGTCCAATGTGTCTGGATAGGTTTCCTGAATGGGCTGTCGTTGCTCATTATTAAAGTATGAAGAATTTACAGAGAGATTTTCATCTTTCCTTGCCATTTCCGCATTACTCGGATTCTTGTCATTCTGGACATGAACCCAAAAAATCATGTTAAGAACACAACCAAACTAATAAAGAAGGCTATTCTTAATTTGAAACAAATTTGCTTTCTCGCACGTTTAAAATCAATTTTCTGGATTATTTCGTCTACCTACTTTTTTGTTAATTTGTCTGATTGCCAGTCAAATTGGATTCAATAAAAGTTTTGTCCTGATTTGCCACTCCTCTAAATAAGTGAATGAAAGTGCCAAACAACATTAATTAAATGAAAAATGCAATTCAGCTTAGGTTGATCCAAAAGCGTTATTCATGTTTTCAGCTTATGTAATAAGTTTGTAAGATGTGACCAACCTTAGCAATGATGGTCGTGCGATAAATAATTGGGGTCGTAATTAGTCTTCTAATCCTTCCTGCAAAACAATCGACCATTACCTTCGTGAGAAATTGAAGTCTATGAAGTAAATCATAAACTTTGACAAGATTTTCATTTAGCATGTTTCCCTTGGTTTCTCAAAGTTATACACTTCAAAGAGAATTTTATAGAATATTGGGACGTTAAGGGCTTGTTTGGGCTAACACTCCGAATCCTGAATTCGCAATTCAAAATATCGAATACTCGTTTGTTCTAAATTTTAAAAATTAAGTACTCAAACAACAATATCTTACAACTAAATAATTAAATATTAGTAAATATAATATTATAGTATATTATCATCCAATTTTCAGATATGATTTGACAAAAGTAAAGAATTTTGAATCCTATAACAAACAAAAATTTTTACTATTTACAAAATTCTTAATACCCGAAATTCTGAATACTAGAATTCATAATACCAATGAATACTAGTCCAAACAGACCCTAAACTTTTCATTATAATAAACGCGAAAACTGATGTGTGGTCAGTTTCATATTACCATAAATAACAACGTACTTTTCATGTAAATATTCATACTTTTAAGTGAATAAGACATATTTTTCAAAACAACAAAGGTTCTTTTGAAAAATATTAATATTTACTTGAAATTACGTCGTATCAACAAACTTTCGATCACACAACATGACATACTGAAACATAAAAAGGAACTATCGGCAAACTCATGTACGTTGAAGAGGCTACAAATATGATCTGCGAACTCGTGTAGTCTAGATTTAGAAAATAAAAATACTGCTATAATAAAATTTCGCCTAAATGTCCATGTAAATCTTGATGGGCCAACCCAATAGGTTTATTGGCCATTTAAATGTTAAATTTTTACTGACCTAAGATTTTCAATGCGGTGCAAGCCAAATTTAACACATCTACTCTGAGCTCCAGTATGGTCCGTTGACTCACTGGCTCAAGGGTGAACTGGGAATAGGACTGAGACTCTAATTAAAATTCATGTCTGGTTTAAGATTTAAAAGTCAAATTTCTAAATTACGACAAAAATAGCAACTTGTCACCTTCTAGATTCAAATTAAAAAAAAATTGGCAATCTTGTTTTGAACTAACTAAATCCAATTTCATAACATAATAAATCTCAAGAATCCCAGCCTAAATACACTTGAGATTAATAATGGTTTTCTGTAAGATTTACCTAAACAATGCCTGCCTTTGCACATAATAACCTCTTCCAAACCATCATTACTTTTTCTCCCTTGGAGAATTTTCTGGTACATAGGAAACAATGATTTTCCAAGTTATATAGATAGGAAATATATCTGTGCAATTAGAAATAATACCAAAAAAATTCGAAAGTAGTGTGTGTGTGAGTATGTTATTATACTTACAAGGATGTTGTAGTGCCTGTCTGGCAGAGTTCCTTTATTTCCCAAACGTATACCTTCATGAAGTTATCTAACAGTATTATTATCAATAAAAAGATTGTAATGCTATCTGCAGAAGAATATTATTTTAATACAAATGACTACTTCAATTAATATTTTTTAGATTTTTTAATAACTTAGAAAATGGATTCTTTGCAACTTTTTTCCTTACATACCTTGAGCTTCATGGATCAGAACTGATATAAGTACCAGAGATATCAACATCCAAGACCTCATTATGAGAAGTGCTTCTTTTGGGAAACAAAATGAGATTTTCAAGAAAATAAGAAAAAAAAAAAAGGAAGGTATAGATTTAGGACTCACTATAAATGAATCAAGAAGGATTTTGATGTGGATATCTAATATCTTCTTTGAGTTTCTGTTTAGTTTCAGCAACTTAAATGTTGGTGATAGGCTATAGAAGGCTTGGGGCTCTTATATATCTGTAGGCTACAAAGACAAACAAAAATGTAAATAGCATAATGGGCCCATTTTAGTTCTTGAACAATATGGCATGTTTTTAAATGCACTTCAAGGACTTGTATTTTTCTTGGGTTTTCACTTTTGTTAACATAATGGGAAATAGTTTGTTTTTTCTTGTAAATTGGATTACTTTGATTTTTAGTCCCGTAAATTGTCACCATCAAATATTGGTCTAATATGTGTTAAAACTCTGGATTTTTAGTCCAGTTTTGAACACAATTATGTGATTTTACGAAATTACTGACCAGGGCCGATGAACAATTGAAGTGCCAAACAATTTGGAGCAACACCAATACTATAGTCGGTTAATAATTAATTTTTGTCATCTAAATTAAATAAATAATTTTTGCGCAAAAATCCATTTTAATGTCAAAAGACATAATAAGGGTGTTGATGATTTGGCAGCATAAAAAAGGAATCATGGTCTCAATCATGGTCTAGTTTTTAAACCATATTTGTGACTTGCTGACTTAACAAATTTATTTTCTAAAGATCTAAATAAAAATGATACAAAATTAGAAGGTGACTAAATATTTGCGTTTTTAAAATATATCGGACCAAAGTTTCAATATGTCTTCGTATGTGACTAAATGGAGTCTCCGAGCAGTTCATCAAGTAAAATGACGAATTTGATTTGTCATTATAAACTGCCAACAGAAAAATGATAGGGAAATCCTTTTCCTTTTTTTCCTTTTTCTCTTTTTATATTTTCTTTTTTGAAAGTTGACTGGGAATTCTTGAGAAGGTGTAATAAATGAGTCAATGGAATTTCATGTCATTGTTGTCGGGGAACGAAAAAAAACAGAAGTGTTCCCAAAGGGCTCCATATTCTTGCAATTGGAATAATTCAAGAGTAATAATACTCCAACAAGACAACATTTTTGAAATTAAAAGATAATAGTTATCACCACTATACAAGGTTAATTAATTTGCGTGTTTGATTAACTTCCCTAGCTAATGAAATATGAGCATGAGTACTCCACACATCAAGAACATGTGTTAAATATAATTCGTGTGGTGAACCAATGGTGTGAAAAACTTGCACCAGCGCAAAAAATGCAATTCGAATAATTGTAAATGGCGTTTCAAAGGCAAAATTATGTAAAATGTACACCAGCGCTTTCCAACATTTAACCGTCACTTATAAAAATTAAAAAATACAAAAAATTTGTACGGGTTGCACTTATTTATTATTAAGTACCACCAGTAATAATAAAAGTGTTGGTTATTATAGAAGTGCCACCAATATACTCAGATCGGGTGGCGGTAAAATAAATAAGCGTCACTAATGTATCAAGAATTGTTTTCGCTTATTTGAATAAGCGCCACCAATAAGTGTTAACTTATTAGTGGCGGTTTTTTATAAGAAGTGCCTCCTGAAAAAGCGACACCAATACTTACACAAAAACCTAAAAGTTTTCAGCACCTTTACAATCTACAATTGAACCCACGCTGCCCACCCATCTTCATCGATCTTCCGCCCCTATCTCCAAATTAAGCCATCGCACCCATTTTGAACAAGAAAGATATTACAACACTTCATGTACCTATTTCACTTTCCCCATATCTCGTTGCGTTCAGTTTTTCAATCTGAGGTAGATTTTTTTTTCTTTTTCAAAGTTCTACAATGGGCAGGGTCGTGAGTGCAATAGAATGAAGGATCTCTTTACATTCTATCTAGGTAAGCCAATCTTGTTTTTTCTTGTTCTTGTTCTAAATTGTTTTGATTCAGTTTTGTAGATTAAAATCAATCATATATATGCGATTTTTGAACTTTTGATTTTTAGATTTAATCTAAGAATTGATTTGAATTTCAAACTCCTTAAATTTCAGTTCCTACGAATTGGAAATTGGGTTGATTTGTGGAAAGGGTTCAAAACTAATTTACAAACTGCTGAGTAGTTATGTTTTATCGATTAATTTTTTATACAAATAAAGCTGAAGTTCTACACAGGAATTGAAGAAGATGAGATAGGGAATCTATTGTCCCGGTCTTGCAAGCATAGCAAAAGAAAAAATAGTACGGCTGCACGAAGAGGCTCTGGTTTGATAAGCCTTTAGCCGCCAAGATCACTCTCATCTTCATATGTCGACAACCCGTTCGACAAATTGCCACAAAGAGATCAAAAACATAGTGTAACGAAGAGTACTGCTGGTAAAGCATGTGGCATATCTTCTTCCAGCTGCAGTGGGTTTGATAAGAAGAAGAAGCACGATTATATCCCTGATAAATTCACCTCCATCGATCAGGTTATTTTTTAAATAATTATCCTCTTTTATTTTAGGTTATTCATTGTTATCCCTTTGTTATGGTGCTTTCTTTTTGTTTCTGAGTTTTGTGGATCTTATTTTGTTCAGTTTAGTTGTTTTGAGTTGATTGCACTTCAGATGTTAATGGTTTAACCTCCTACTTTACTACTATATTGGTATCTTTCTTATTCGATAATTCATTAAGAGGATTTATGACAATGAATCACAACACTTTCCCCAACATTAACTCTAATTCAAGTGTTTAGTGACTCATGTTGTTAACTTTGGATTGATAGGTTCCCATAATACAAAACTGTAGGGAGCTTATGGGTTGATATTATAGGATTCTATAAGAATCAACAAAAGCTCGAGGATGTATGATTTATGTTTTAATATTTTCGAGTTATGTTAACATATGATATTGAAGACAACCTTTATTTAATTATTTCTAATTATTTGATTTTCTTCTCAACTTCTACTACTAGCTTTATTGAATATCTAGATTAGTCATGCCCTTACGTTGATATAAGATTTTCACTTTTATTTTGGTATGTTAAATCTCAACGTATAGCTTATAATATTCATCCTAGCTTTTCCAATGATATTGTAAGTTAGTATGATCAATTCTTGTATTTCTCCTTTAATACCTAAGAACCCTATTATTTAATCTTTAATTATTGTATTTTATATTTCGGAGTCCATTTTTTATTTTTCACCATATGCGGTAAAATGGGTGAATTCTTAATTATTTTATGTCTATTGAGTTTTTAATCACTGTGAAACAAAATGAGCTGCAGCATAAAGCTGCTAAGAGAATAGAAAGCTACAAGCTTGACCACTGAAATAGACATAAACAAAAAGCACATATATTGTGTGTGTATTCATTAATTGATGATAAAGTAGGGTTACAATGCTTCTATATATAGCTATCAAACCCTAGAAGAAGCCACTAGAATTTTTATATGTTTACACCTTTCATTTGACACAAAACATGACAAAAACCTTAGCTCTCAACAGTTTGGTGAGCTGTCACAACATGTGACGTGCGCATGAGCTCTGCATGACCTCTTTTCTGTCTTTTACCACTGAATGCATTTTCATGCCCCCTCAATCTAAGTGTCCAAAAGTGGTTTCATGATTTGACTGACTTTGTTGACACTATATGCAATTTCAAGCCGTGTGATGGTAGCATATTGTAGTGCTCCTACTATGCTCCTATACAAAGTGCTGTCTTGATATGGATTACCCTTAAACTTGGACAAGGGAGGATTAGAGAGCATGGGAGATGATAATCCTTTTGTCCCCTTCATTCTTGCTCTATCTATGATGCCTTCTATGTACTTTCTCTGTCCAAGAAAGTATCCATCTTAAACATGCTGAATTTCTATTTCCAAGAAGTAGTTCAGTGCTCTAAGATCCTTCAAAGAAAAGTGCTTACAGATATTGTCAACAACAGTCTGAATTCCCTTTCCGTTACTCCCTGTCATCCACATAAACAAGTATTATTATTGTGTCCTCTTGTTCATGCTTGAAGTAAACTGAAGTGTCAGCTTTTGAAGCTGAAAATCCCAATGACATTAATACTTTTCCAAATTTGTCAAACTAAGTTCTGGATGCTTTCTTGAGTCCATAAAGTGGTTTCTGAAGCTTACACTAAAGACTTTCTTGTCCTGATTCACTGAAGCCTGGTGGTTGCTTCATGTTTAATTTTACATCTACGTCTCCATTGAGAAAAGCATTATCTATGTCAAGTTATCTGATTCCCAATTTTTAAACAAAGCAATACTCAGCACTGTCTTAACTGTTGAAGGCCTGACAACAGGGCTATAAGTATCAAGATAATCAAGTCCTGGTAATTGGGAGTACTCTTTTGCAACCAGTCTGGCTTTAAGCCTGGCTACAGATCCATCAACATTTTTCTTGACCTTATTAATCCACCTTCAACCCATAGCTTTCTTACCATCAGGCATCCTTTCAAGTGTCCAAGTTTGATTCCTCATTAGTGCATAATATTCTTTGTTCATAGCATTTTTTCACTCTGGGCTGCTAATTGCCTCATGGTCATCAATTGGTTCCTGTATCACCTCACACACATAATATTTGGGCTTGTATATACCTGCTTTGGACCTGGTTAGCATTGGATGAGTTCTTGCATTGTCATTAAGAGCATTAGTAACAACAGGTGCATGAATATTCTCAATAGAAAAATCAATAGTTATTACTCCTCCCTGTAAAGACTCTGGTGAGGATTGAACTTGATTAGGTAATGATGTTTGAGATGGGATATGTGAGTGTGAGGTAGAGTTTGGAGAATTGGCTGGGGTCTGACCACCATGATCGGAGTTGTTCAGTGGATCAGATGGTAAGACAGGAACATTGATGCTACCAATAATAAATGAGGGTGGTGCAGATAATGAATTATTTGTTATAGGTGCTGGAGTTTTAGATATTGAAAAAGGAAAGATCTTTTTATCAAAAAGAACATGCCTTCTAATTATCACTCTTCCCCCAGGTAGTAAAACCTTGTACCCCTTATGATTTGGGATGTACCTAATGAAAGTTGTTGTTTCACATCTAAACTGAATTTATGTTGGTTATATGGTCTGGGTAAAGGATAGAAAAGACACCCAAAGGTTCTCAAGGTATGTAGGTTTGATTTCTGTTTGTTCAAGGCCTCAAAAGGAGTTTTGTCATTGATGGTTTTTTGAGGGTGTTTTATTGATAATGTAAGTGGCAGTTGAAAAGGCACTATCCCAATATTTTGTTGGTACATCAAAATGAGCAAGTGTTTTGCATGTGATTGTGGTATTTTTCTCGTGTTTTTAATTAGGGTTTAGTGTTGTTTATAGTGGTATTGAGTCGAGTTTCTTTAGGTTATTAGGTTGTTTTTTTGTTTTTTTGTTTTGAACATTATATGTGTGACATTAGTAAGGTTTGTGTGATTGTTGAGTTTTTATGTTCAAAATTCTTATTTCATAGGTGAAAGAATGGGCTCGCTTGATATTGGTCGTTATTTTAAGAAGATAAAGTTCGATTGGAAGGATGGGTCTTGAAGTTAGAAGCACTAAAGAAGCGAAAATAGGTGACTTGATGAATTAAATTAATGTGTGGACGCACCTTGATTCGAGCCAAGGAATTGAGGCCCAAGATCCGCGCCCAGACGTGCCTAAATCTAAGCCAGGAACTAGCACCAAAACGCCAAAACTTTCTGCATTGGTCGCTAAGACGTGCCAACCCACATCCGGCTCCTTGACGCACGCTGACCAGCCACTTGACGCCCACCAACTCGTGCCCGGGCCTACACGCCCGCACGCACCAGCCCGCCAGCGCCCAGAAGCACCCGCCCGCGCCCGCACGCCAGCGCCTGCCAACTCGCGCCCACTGACGCCACTCACCAGTGCCCGCACGCCCGCAACTCTGTACGCCTGTGCGCCAGCGCCGCACACCCTACCGCAAGCTACCGACGCCTGCCACACACTTGCCAAGCCCGCGCGCTAGCCTGTGCCCATGCCTGCGCGCCCGCACGCCCTTGCGCCAAGACCGCACGCCCTTGCCGCGCCAAGTAGCGCCCAAGCCAAGCAATGCCCAGGCGCCAACCCACATAATTCCAAGCCAACGCGCACTAATCCTCGCCAATGCTGCATCATTTCGGGTCAACCTTGGTCAAACCCGGGAAATCCAAGCCTTCAAGGCTTATTTGACTCATTCCCCTTAATTAAACCTAGTATAAATAGTTGTAAGATGAATTTAAGAAGATATCTCTCAGTCTCCCAACTCACGCATGAATTTGGAGCAAAAATCTTCTCTACCTTTTAGGTTTTATTTTCAGGCTTTTCCTTAGGTTGTTAGCTCAAGAAGGATTCAAGCCATCACTTGGATTTAATTTTGGGTTGTTATTTCATCAAGTTTGTTTAATGCAAGTAAGCTTTTCTTAATTTCTTTCTTTTTCTTCAATTTCATGTTTGTTCTTCAATTTATGCATTTGTCTTAGCTCTTAGATTTGTTGTTAGATTTATGATTTGTTTTATGAAATCTAGGTGAGTGACACACCTTGATCATAGATCGGGTTCTTGATCATTTTTATTTTAAGTATTTCTTATGCTTTATTTTGGTTTTTATTTTCATGCATGGTTTAATTTTGATTCATAGATCTACTCCTTGTTTCTAGTTATTTTTGATAAAGATTTTAACTTTCACGTTAAATTTCATTGTTCTTTCCAATTGTGCTTTCGATTTTTGATGATTCGCATTTCTTATATTTCATGATCATGCATGCATAGTTGTACCTTAGGTTTCTTTGATTGTACTTTGTTGTTTTTTTGCTTTTTATTGCTTATGTTGATTATTGATTGCAATTTCAATATGGCAAATGCGTGAGGCATTCGAAATACTTGCTTTACTTTCATTTTCTTTTAGTTTCAAAAGCTAAAAACACATTGTGTCATGCAATCACTTGAATCCGATAATACCAAGCCATGAAACCCTTTTATACACTTATATATACTCTCTTATATACCACTCACCACTAAAAAAATACACTCCAAAATGGCACCATTGCGACTCGGCTTGGTTAAGATTTTTGATTTGCTTGTAGTTTCTTTGAGTTTTTAGCTTTCTTTTGTATTTGACATTTTTCTTGAGTGTATGCACGGACGTAGAACTCTTGGGAATAATTTATCTCCTTATATTTCAAATCCCGAGCGATTAAGGCATTTAAGACATCCCCTTGTTACTAATCAAGACATGGAGAATAGTCTTCCCAACACCAACCCATTTCTTAATCCCAACGAGAAGTATCCACGGGCCCATGATCCTCAAGGCTCTATTAATCCCAAGATTATTGTTCTTGTCGAGCCAACAACACCTATTGACAAGCCCAGGCCTTCGAGTTCCAATCTAATGGGCCCTCACGAACATGCTTTAGGAAGTCAATGTAGTGGTTTTACCACTCATGGACACGCCATGAACCTACAGCAAGGTACCGCACCCCTTCATAACTCTCCTAATGCTTTTATTTTCAATACTTATGGCAATGGGGTTACATTACTAACATGGGAGGGCATGGTGCAAACCATGTTGAGAATGAGATGAATGGTAATAGTTTTGGCAACGTGGGAGGGCATGGTGCAAACCATGTTGCCAATGGTTGAAATGGCAACGGTCAACCCAACATGGGAGGGCATGGTGCAAACCATGTTGGGTATAGCGTCTTTATGGGTACGAATGGTCCGTATGGTGGTTATGGTGTTCCCAATCAATGTCTAAATTTGAATAATGGAGGTTTTGTTAGTCCAAATTGGAAAGTTGGTGTTCAAAATCCGATTCCCGACCCATATTGAGGTCCTCATGCTTATAATTTCAATCATGCTCCATATATGATTCTTAATGGTAATGGTGGAGGTCTGGGTTATGGAGGTGCCGACAATATTGTTCGAGAGGGCACTCCCGATTCATTTGTGTTGTTTGGAGGTGTGATCCCCAATGCCCGAAATGCCCCTCCGGTCTTCGTTATGGGAGAGGTTAGCAAAGCCTTTGTGGGGGTGACTATTTCATCTTGCGTATCCCTTCCACCCGAGTTATGGATATTTATATACGATCGCTCGATTTTGCTCGACTTCTGATATTTCATGAGTTTTTTAAAGTGGGTCCTTTCTAACTCCTTCGATAATTCTTGTGGAAAGTCTCGAGTTTTCATCATCCGAACATGATGAGTTTGGAGCATCTTAAACTACGATGTTTTTCATATGCTCTTCAAGATAAGGCGTTGTCATGGTTCATGAGTATTCCTTCCAACTCGATTCATACGTGGGATGAGCTTTCGGTGATATTTCTGGATCATTATTATTCAGATGAAAAGACGGCCGAGTTGAGGATCCATTTCACTCGGCTTGGGTTCATTTCCAAGATCTTCTTGCGAGTTTTCCATATCATCGTATGGAAAATGATCTATTAATCAAAACTTTCTATAAGGTATTGGACCCACATTTCTAATATATGGTGGACACATCGGTCGGGGGAAATATGAAGGATCAACCTCCTCAAGTGGTTCACAAAATTTTCACCACTTTAGCCAAAAATTCTCAACGAAAATCTTCTCGAGCGATGTATTCTAGTGCTAATAAAGTGAGTGAAGATTCTTCCCCTGGGGAGCTTGAGTTGGAAAAGAAAATAGCAGCTATGGAGGCCGAATTGCTAAGTTATCTAGCCCAATCCCGGATCCTCCGTGTGCATCATGTGGAATATTTGGTCATGATACCACTTCTTGTCCTTCAAATCCAACTTTCTATATGCCGATGTCTTAATCGGAAGAAGTGTGTGGGGTTAAAGGGTATCAGACGGAACCTGGTTATGCTAGGACATCTTTTTCTCGTCCGCCGAATCACAATCCTCCTTATCAACCTAGAAACCGCTTGCATCAGAATCTTAGTTATGCCAATACAAATGCGAGTGTTAATCTTCATGCGGGTCCATCTCGTCCCCCTATTCCGGTGAATGCTTCTACTCCACCTTCCGATTCGAATTTCTTGGTCATTATGCAACAAATGCTATCATTTTTCATTACGCTGTCTTCGTTCGATGCTAGGTTAAATGCTCTTGAAGCTATGACAAATGGGTTAAACACTAAAATGGGGCAATTAGCAAGTGATGTGAATATTCTAAAACAAGCTCATGAGAAAAGCAAATTGCCAAGCCAACCTTCGCAAGCTCATGCGGTCACGATCCTGAGAGGTGGTAGGGTGGTTGATAATAAGGTGTTCCCGCTGTCCAAGGAGGAGGTAGTTTTTATTCTGAATGTTCTTACTCCTCCAAATTCTACTCCTGTGGGTCCCACATTGGCAAAGGAACTTCCCAATGGCCTACACAAGTCTTCGAACCCCTACAAGCCACCAACTTCTAAAGCCCTTATGCCCTATCCATCCCAACTACAAAATGCTAAGAAGGATGAACAATTTCAAAAGCTCTATGATTTATTGTCCAACGTAAACATCACTCTTCCCTTGTTAGACTCCATTCGAAATATGCCCTTTATTCCAAGTTCTTCAAGGAGCTTTCCTCCAAGAAGCTTGAGAGCGCTATGAATGAAAGAGTTTATCTATCTAAGGAGGCAAGTGTGGTTTGTGACCCTTCTCTCTTGGCTCTTAAGAAGGCGGATCCTGGCTCGTTTTGTGTTGATATCAAACTTGGGAATAGACAAGTCACTAATGGCATGCTTGGTTCCGGGGCAGGTATTAATTTTATGCCGTTTTTGATTTACGAATAATTGGAACTTGATCCTTTAAAAGAGACACGTATTTGCTTACAATTGTCCGATTGGTCAATTAGATACCCAAAGGGGTTGGTCAAGGATGTTCTTGTACAAGTTGGAGGGGTTGTGGTTCCGGTAGATTTTGTGGTGTTGGATGTTGGCATGGTGAAGAATTATGGCGCTGAGCGCACTATCTTGCTAGGATTACCATTTATGGATACAACTTAATGTTTGATAGACGGTGGGAAGAAAAATCTTACTTTGTCCTTAGCGGGTGAATCGGTCACATTTTCTATGTCTAACTTGACGTCTATTCCATCAAGCATCTATTATGCGGATTGCTTACATGTTGACGTGATTCAAGAGTTGGTTAAACATGTTTATGTGGAGGAACAGAGCAATGAGGAGGAGTTTACCCCGGGAGTTTATGTTGAAGGTTGTTGCGAGGGAAATGAGACTCTTGTTTGTAATGACGATTCAATTGTGTTTCAATGTGCCAAAGGATTGTGTGAGAAGGAAATTTGCTCATACCAATGAATTCTCCTCCTCCATCTATCTGTAGCGCCTTTATTTTTCTGTTGTGTTGAGTTTCAACAAGAGTTTTAAAATGCATAAACGCCTTAAGTGCATCTGAGTTATTCTTCAGAAAGTAAATCCGGGTAAACTTAGTAGCATGATTAATGAAATTTATGTAATAGGTGAAGTCAAGTAAGGATTTGACAGTTCCTGGTCCCCATAAGTCACTATAGATTAGATCAAACTCATTATGGACAGTGTGTGAATCAGAAAAGGTTATTCTGTGAAATTTTTATTTTATACATGAAGAAAAAAGCATCATTTCCATTAATATCATAGAAATCAATATTGCAATTGGCAAGAGCCTTTTTAACAGCATCTAGGGGTGCCCCATTCTAAAATGTCAAACATCTAATGTGGCTTTCTTCTTAATCTCTGCATAGTTCATTGAGAGTTTGCAATTTGAAGGAAAAACATGTTCTAAATGATTTGAGTCTTGTGCTTTTATGTTGGTGAGATTGAAGCAATAAAGACCCTCTCTAATTGTCCCTCTGAGTAGTACCATTCCTGTGGCTGGATCTTTCAAAAAACAAGAAGAAAGGTGAAATTCAAAAAACACTTTGTTGTCTATGGAAAATTGAGACACACTACTTAGTTTCTTTGTGATGGATGGGATATGTAAGAGATTTTTGAGTAAGAAGGATGGGTCAGAGTCTCTACACAAAGAAGATTTAACAAATGATTTGCCATAATGAGATATTGACAAACCTGTGCCATTTCCCATGTGAATTTTCTCTCCTTGAGAATCATTTGCCATATTGAGGTTGCTGAAATCATAAGTGATGCAATTTGTAACCCTTGAATTAGGATACCAATAGCTGTCATCCTTGGCCTCATGATCCACTCCACTTGCAACATTAGCACTCATTTGATTGTTTTGTTGGAGATTGGCTTGATGACCCGAGCTGTTCATAGGGGGAAAGTCTATGTTCATCCTTTGATAGCACTTGTCTACAGTATGTCCAGTGAAATGGCATATTTCACATTTAGCTCGATTGGCTCGGCAATTGGGTGAGATGGATTGTCATTGGCCGAGACGGCTCGGCGCTAGGTGGGCGCTGTCGGCAGGCATCGATAGGGATGCTGGGCGCTATGCACGGGAGAGTGCGGGAGGCGCTGGGCGTGGCCGGGCGTGGCTTGACACCTCTTGGAAGGTGGGCTTTGTTGATCAGTCAATCGACTGGTTGGCACTTGATCGACTTCCTTCGGCTTGGCGGGCATGTACAAGAGCTCTCTGTTGAGCAGTCTATTCGACAGCTCCGCATTCGTTCGATAGCTCTTGGCAACTCTCGGAAAGGCTTGTCACTGGTTCTCGGTAGGCCTCGGTAGCTCTCGGTGGGCGTGCGCGTGGGACTCGGTAAGCTGGGCGGGCGTGTGCGGCAGCGCCCGGCAGCTGCCGAGCAGCTGCGCATGGGACTCGCCTTGGCTCAACCCAAATCAAGCCGAGGGCTGATTTTCATCTTCTTTTTGCCTTCTTGTTAAAATCTAGCGAAAATCACACCCATCCACAAATTAATTGAGCCCATTTAGCCATATTAAGTATAAAATCAAAAAGAAACGCCAAAAAGCAACAAAACGAGAAAACAACCTAATAACCTAATGAAACTCGACTCAAAACTACTATAAAAACACTAAACCCTAATTAAAAATATGAGAAAAATACCACAATCACATGCAAAATATCTACCCCACACTTATCAGTTTTTTCGTCCTCGAACAACGAAAAGAATCGAGAATGTACATGCAATGAACATTATGCAAAAAGAAAAACTCTTTTACTTATCCTATTTAGGATGATAAAAATATCGCCATAAAATCCTTGTCACCAAGCATTGCTTGTATTATCCCTCCTCAAATGAAAACCAGATCGATGACTTCCTCTCAAATGGAATTTTGAAGGTGTTCGCTCAATTCGCTCAAGTGTTTGTTATATGGGACGTGTATACGCTCAAGTCGGACAATGCATGCACCTTGTCAAGATTTCACAAATTAGAAACTCAAAATCACCCATTGTACATGACCAAACAAGAGTCAAAAGAGGTCTTTATTTTGGGTTTTAATGTTTGCTCTTTGGTAAGGTATATAATATATGGATATAGTGGCTAACACACGATCAAACGTGATCAAGAACACACGAAACCCTAACTTTTAGAACCCGAAGCTTATAATCGCTTCACCCTTCCCAAATTACCAAACTTTCAATCAAACCCCTTTCTTACATTCACACATTTTTCCGACTTTTATTTCACAACACTTAGAAGCTTCTTGAATTTGCTTCTTTTTACTAAACTTAGACCTTTTTTAGAATTAGGCTTTTCGCTTGAACGCTCGCTTTATCACTTTTCGTGATTTATGTTGGAGTTTATTTGTTGTTCTCCTATTTTAATTCCTTTTCTTTCCTTTTTCTCTTTTTTCTTTTGTAAGAAACTCAAAACCCATAACCCACAATTGATTTCCCGCATATTTCTAGTCAACTAACAACATATACTCTCACTTTACAATATATGAAAATGTAAGATCTAAAATCGAGCTCGACTAACAAGAAATGACCCATAGACTCAAAAGGGCTCATTTGGAATTTTTAAGTAGCTCATTTATTTGGATATGGCTGGAACAAGGGTGATATATGTGCCTCGAGGTCATTTCCAAATTCAATCATGTATGAGAAAAATCAAGCCACCTCAATGCAATTTCCATAAAAATGCAAGTAAAATCAATAATTCACACAAGGCTACTCACTAGTTTGCACGGGTTTTGGAAAAGAAAATCAAAGAGCTTTTAGATCTTTGAAATATTTTCATGAGTACATGTTGATTATATATATATATATATATATATATATAGGTGGTTTTTTGGACGAAGCACAAAAATTCAACTCCTTACACAAGAGGGCATAAACATGTAAAAACACGACAAGTAACTATTCAAACTTCCAAGCATGTGGAGATTGCTGAACAATGTAATAAACACACAAGATACAAAAATGACTCAATCATATAAATGCACAATTAGTAAGTGTCACTTCACAAAGAATGCGACTCTTTGCCAAGGCCTGAGTTAAGAAAGACAAGTCATGCTTTGTAAAACCCGGACCCTAACCACCTACCCACCCCACACTTAGACCATGCAATGCCCTTATTGCATTTTAATGAAAATCAAGTAAAATGAGGGTGAGATAGAAGCTTCCTTAACCGAGCGAGTTTGGGTCGAGCTCGGTGGGGTCCACTTAAGCATCCAAGCAAACCAAGCGAGAACCGAGCATGGCTTGTTTCTCCCGGCTCCATGAATGCTACTAACTTGTTAATTCGGCAAAAGTTGGAGTCGGAAAATAAAACACTATAAAATAAAATCAGACAAAGTCAAAAACACAAGAAATATGCACATGAATCAAACAAAACAAAACCAAGGAATAAAAAGAACAAAAAGACAACAAAAACAATTTTTTTTTCAATTTTTTGAATGTTTTTGGATTTTTATAATAAGAAAGTAAGAAAGAAATAAATGTAAAAATAAAAGAAAAAATGAAAAAGAACATGGGTTGCCTCCCAAGAAGAGCTTGTTTTACGTCATTAGCTTGAGCGACTCCCTTCTTGGTTATGTGGAGGTTGAGATGGGAGGATCCTTCAAATCAAAAACCTTCTTATCGAGTGGATACAATCTTTGAAACGTTCCCGATGCCTTGCCTAGCTCAAATGGCACTCGACAAGAAGAAACCATTCCAAAGGTCATCTTGGCTGATCTTTGGGTGGAATTGGGATTTGATAGTAACCCTACAAGCCCGCTAAGCAACACTAGGAAAGATGGTCGTCCAACTTATCCAACATTTTCAGTATCTCAGCTTTCACTATCTCCTCAAGATTTTGACTCGAACGCCTTTGGAGTTCTCCATAAGGTTCGACATTATACTTCAAAATGACTTCATGCTTTAAGGTTGAAGGGCTAATTCCCGTAATATCCTCAAGACTCAAACCAATGGCACACTTACGAGCTTTAAGCACCTCAATCAACCCTTCTTCTTTGTCATGGACTTTTTGCGTCCCTTCCTTGTGGATACGAGTGTTTTCATATTGAGTGTTCCAAAACTCGTCTAACTCGTCCACTCACAACATTCTCTCTAGACCGACTTCTTTTAAATACGTATTCGCAGCTTCTATCTCCCAAAAGGTTTCATGCTCAAACTCAACCAGTTTGCTCTCCTCTTCTTCCAAATAGTCATACTTGAGGTAATATGGGGGAGGAATGAGCTCGGGCTTGTGCCTCCTCTCAACCTCGTTGGGAATTAATTCGAGCTATTGAATGATCTACTTAAGATAAACGTCAATCTTTTCAACGAGTTTCATTTCTAACCCCTCACCCACAATATCCCCCTCTAAAATTTTGTCATTTCTCTCAATGACACATACACACTCCTTCTTACACAATCTTTTGGCACATTGAAGCATAATAGAATCATCTCCACGAACAAGAGTCTCATTTCCCGCACAACAACCTTCAACATAAACTCTCGGGCCAAACTCCTCCTCATTCCTCCCTTTCTCCATATAAACTTGGTTATTCAATTATTGAATCACATCATTATGTAAGCAATCTTCATAGAAGTCACTTGATGGAATCGCTAACAAGTTATCCATAGAAAATGTTGTCGTTTCACCCACTAGACAAAGTAAGATCTTTCTACCCAATGTTTATCAAACATTGAGTTGTAGCCATGAATGGGCGGCCTAGAAAGATAGTGTGTTCGGCACCATCATTCCTTCACCATGCCAACATCCAATACAACAAATTCGATCAGAACTACGAGCCCTCCCACTTGTACAAGAACATCTTTGATCATCCCCTATGGGTGTCTAATTGACCGATCGGCCAATTGCAAGCAAATGCGTGTTTATTGTAAAGGAGGAAGCTCCAATTGTTCATATATTGAGAACGGCATCAAATTAATACCCACCCCGGAATCAAGCATACCCGTAGTAACTTTACCATTCCCAAGTGTGATATTAATGCAAAATGAACCAGGATCCACCTTCTTAAGAGCCAAGAGCGAAGGGTCACAAACCACACTTGCCTCTTTGGATAGAAAAACTCTCTCATTCGTAGCGCTCATAAGCAGCTTAGAGGAGAGCTCCTTAAAGAACTTGGAATAAGCGGGCATATCCCGAATGACGTCTAAAAAGGGAAGCATGATGTTTACATTGGACAATATATCATAGAGCCTTTGGAATTGTCCAAATTTCTTAGAACTTTGTAGTGGGGACGGATAGGGCATAGGGGCCTTAGACGTTGGTGGTTTATAGGCGTTCGAAGACTTGTGGAGTCTGTCGTGAAGTTCCTTTGTAAAAATGGGATCCACGGGGTAGAATCGGGAGGAATAAGAACATTCAGAATGGAAACCACCTCCTCCCCGTATGGTGGGGCAACCTTATTATCAACCACCCTACCACTTCAAAGGGTCGTGACCGCATGAGCTTGTGATGGTTGGATTGGAAATTTTCCTTTCTCATTAGTTTGCTTCAACATATTCACATCACTTGCTAATTGTCCCACTTTAGTGTTTATCCCATTCGTCATGGCCTCAAGAGCAATGAACCGAGCATCAAACAAAGCCAACAATGATTGCAATTATTGCATAATAGCTAAGAGGGTCGGATCGGAAGGTGGAGTAGGAGAATTCATCAGAATAGAAGGAAGATATGGACCCGCATTCGGATTAGAATCACCAAAATTTGGATGCATGCGGTTGCTCGGATGATATGGAGGATTGTGATTTGGCAGACGAGCAAAAAGAGTCTTAGCAACACCAGGTCCCGATTGATACCCTTGAATCCCACACTTCCTTCGACTGAGGCATCAGAATATAAAAAGTGGGATTAGAAGGACAATACAAGGTATCATGACCGATCATTCCACACGACGTACACGGGGGATCCGGGCTTGGGTTAGACAACTTAGCAATTTGAGCCTCCAAAGCCGTGAATTTCTTGTCCACATCAAGCTTCTCAGGGGAAGACGCTTTATTCACTTCATTGGCATTAGAATACAACGCGCGAGAAGACTTTTGTTGAGAAGTTTTGGCAAGAGTGGTGAAAATCTTGAGAACCACTTGAGGAGATTGTTCTTTCATATTACCCCCGGTCGACGTATCCACCATATAGTGGAATTGTGGATCCAACGCCTCATAGAAAGATTGGATTAAAAGTTACTTTGGCATACGATGATGTGGGCAACTCGTGAGAAGATCTTGGAAACGAGCCCAAGCGGAGTGAAACGGCTCATTTTTCATTTGTTTAAATGAAATAATCTTGATCCTCAACTCGGCCGTCTTTTTTGCGGAATATTAATGATCCTAAAATGTTACCGAGAGCTCGTCTCATGTACGAGTTAAATTGGGATGGATACCCATAAACCACGAACATGTCTTATCTTGGAGATAATACGAAAAACAATGGAATTGAAGATGCTCTAAACTCATCATATTCGGGCGGTGAAAACTCAAGACTTGCCATAAAAATTGTCATAGGAATTGGAGAGGATCCTCTCTAGAAAACCCGTGAAAAATCGGAAGCTGAGCAAAATCAAGCGAACGAATATCAATAGCCATAACCTCGGGAGGAAGAGATATACAAGACTGTTTCACCTGGAAAATTACCCCAAGAGAACCTGCACCTTCACCTGAGAATTTCCCGACTTACTTTCCCCGAAAACTTGTTAGAAAGGACCACCAGGGTTTTTCCGGTGGAAACCTCTCCGATGCTTAAGTTAGTAAGCATTTTTTATCGCAATAAAATAAAGCAGGAGAAGAATTCTTGAGATTGCGTACCTCTCAGCTTTGTGACTTAGGTATTTATATTTTTTCATCAACTGGGGCCCTTCCAAGATCCCAGAAAATAGAATTCCGTGAATCTCGATCGTTATTCATAATAGTCAGGTTGTCCCTTTTCCTTCTAGGGAAAGACAGACTTGGAAAGTACTGATTACTGATCATTCCCTCTCAACCAGTTCCTCCCCCCCCCCCCCCCCCCCCGCAATGGTTGGGAATAGACCTGTGCGCCTTTATGGGTTTCTCTCGGGGGCACTAAGGCCCCACATGCCTTTCCAAGTTCCGTATTTTTACAAATCCCGAAAAATCTGCCTTTTTGATCAGATCGTATCATTAGGGTTTAGCTGTGACGTTTCATATTCAGGAACGATTACCATCCCAGCACGTCTCTTCGGGTAATGTTCCATTGATAGGTCAGCGACGGTTACCAAACCAACACATATCCTCGTGTACTGCTCCTTTGACAAGCATTAAATGCGGGAATCCCATCAAGAGTCCTGCATTTTCTTAGAAAATTGTTTTTTGAAAAATCTATTTCCTTTTTCCCTCGCGGCTCACCCTTTCTTCCTCACTTTTCACTTTCTCCCTTAAGCAAACACTTTTGCTCTCTATTTCTCTCTCAAAAAACAGCGGTCCATTACTCTCTTCCGAGTTCAGCGTTTTTCGATCACCTACATCGCCAGGTACTTCTCCGATCCCTTCTCTCTTCCAATAATGTCTACACAGTCATCTTCTTCCACTGATTCTACTACTTCAACCCCCTCGCCTGTAGCATCAGCTCCGTCATTGCCATCCTCCTTTGAATATCCTCCGTATAATCCCGGCCGACCATATATCTGCTCCATCCTTAATGATAGAACAGTAGAGAGTTTAAGGTATAAATACCAAGTGCCTGAGGAATTTTCATTTGTCAAACCCCGCAGCGGCGTGATGGCGTACTAAGCACCGGCCGACCACCTGACTTTCTTTGTTGATCAGTTTCAGGAGGGGTTGCGCCTCCCGGTAAACCCTCTAATACTGGAAATAGCGCCACTGTATAAAGTCCCGGTGCACCAGTTTGTTCCCAACTCCTTTAGGATCATCGTAGGTTATAACCTGGCCATGCGATATGCTGGTCTTGATACCATATCTCAAACCTTTTACCATCTCTTCTAGGTCAAGAGCTCTTCTCTTGGTTACGTTTACTTGTGCGCCAGAGCTGGCGTGCATTTTCTCACCTACATCCCTTCCTCCAACAAGGCTTGGAGGATTAATCCTTCTTTGTACACTGCTCAGGGGATTGGGGCTTCCCTACCCAATCTATTGAGCAATTGCCTACCCAGCCACATCTATCCGTAGGGGACATATCTCCTCGGATACAAAAAATAATTTTGACCTTGAACGAGAATGTTCTCTATGTCTCCCAAATTCTTCTTCCTTTTGTTCTAAATGTTTTCAATGATCAGGAGGAAACGGGTCCCTTAACCCGTGATATTGGTAAAGAGACTTTTCTCGATCTGATACCCATTACCTTCTTATCTAGTTGGTTCGTGTTTTGTGATGATCTGACAAATTTTTTTCTTTTTTTTAGCAAATATGATGCAAAAAATAATCGCCGCACGTCTGAAGGTGGTAGGGGCAACCTCGGAGCAGCGACCTTCAGAGTCAGGTCTCCCCACGGTGGAGGCAGGAGGATCTGACACCTCCAAGGAATCCCCTTGACCAGAGGTGGAGATGGTCATTCCCTCCCCCTCTGCCTTTGGGAGGGAAGGACCACCCCTCCTACGAAGAGGGCTTGTACTGGCCAATACGTAGCATCCGTCTTTGGGTCAAGGTGGCCAACCCCAACGCTACCTGGTTTACCAACGCGTCGGTCCTGGACTGCTTTGGCCCAATAGAAGTTAGTTCATCTTGGGACTATGTCCCAATGCTGACCGGCCCACCTTGGAGAAGATGTGTGATCCTGAACTCATCGAGTCCCTCTTTCAGGATGAGGCCAGGGTGATTTTCCTTCCCTCCTTCCCTTTTCTCTTCTTTCTCCCTTCTCTTTCTTTTTATGCCCTTTTAACTTCTTCTCTCATTCCATTTTAGGAGGCATCCAAGAGGCCCATTCTGGTGGCCAGGTCTAGGGGCTCCTTGATGAATGCTGATCTGGCAAAGGAATATAAGAAGCTACAGAGAAAGAGAGGAAGCTGTACAGCTTGTGCAAGGAAAGGGAGGTTGAGGTGAAGAAGCTCAAGTAAGAGCTAGCGGAGGTGAAGAAAGCTGAGAAGAAGGTTTTAGGGATGGCTAGAGCTGAGGCATGGGATGAGGCCCTGGCTGAGGCTCGGAGTCTGGCGGATGAGGCCGTGGCTCAGGTGCGCGGGGAGGGAAGACGGAGTTCCTTAACTCCGAGGAGAGGCTAAGGCTAATCCAGCTAAATAGGGAGGTTACTCGTCAAGCCTTCCTGGGATCTGAGGAGCTCTATCAAGTGCTCGTTCCGGAGGCCAAGGTGTATTACCACTTTGGCCTGGACGCTCAGGCCAAGTGGGTCAAGGATCAACCCACTCTCCCCTTTGACCGCAAAGAGCCACTCAAATAGCCGCTTGAGCCTACCTCCTTCTCCTACGTGCCAGAGAAGGATCTCCTGAACAGTCTCGAGGCTCACGAGTTCGCCGAGCACGTCCTCGTAGTCTTTCATGCTCCTCCCATTTTTCCACAGCTGGCTCAACCAGACCAGGGTCTAGCTCTTATTCTGACTACGTCTACTCCCTCCCCAACCTTCGCTGGTCTGGGTGAGCTATTTGGTGGGGCATCTTCTGGGACCCTGACTTCCGAGGATGTGGTGGATCAGCTTGTAGAAGATTTGGACGCAGAGAACTAGGCCTAGGCTATCCTGCTTTTATATATCTCCTGCTCTATTCATAGATAGATCTATTTGTTTTGCCTGTGTGGCTGATCTATCTTTTCCACTCTTGCCTGTAACCGAATAATTTTGTCATTTTTAGTAAATTTTTAGGGTTTCCTGATTTTAAAGAAACCCTAGTACTATTATTCTCTTAATCACGTGCTTCTCTTTCTTTATATACGTGCTTTTCTCCTTGTGTATTTCATTATGACTTCTTCATTTTCCTCTTTGCTTGAAAAATCGATGATGTCAAGAGGAAAAACCTCTTTCTTTTTGCTGAGAATCTCAAGCTTTCTGACAAACTTTCCATCCTTCGTGAGAAATTGCCCAAGTATGCCGGCTTCTGGACAAGAAAAGAAGAAACGCTATTACAAGCTTGAATGGGCTGAGCTCAGGCAGCTCAACCGCCAACTGGAAGAGGAGAAGGCCGATTTACTCGAATCGGTAAGTCGGCTGACCACCACCGCCAGTGAGGCTCATGCTGCTTCCAGGCGGGCGGATAGGTATCGTCAGCGCCTTCATGAAACCGAGCGCGATCTGTGGCGCATTCGCCAGATTCTGGCATCTGAAAAGAGGGCTTCATCCCGTGGCTGATTTTATTTTCTATTCTTGATGTATTTCCCAAATTTCTGTTGTTTTCATTTCTTTTTTCCGTTTCTTGTATTGTTAATTAAAATCGCCAGGTTTTGTTGTAAAAGGTGGCGTAAGTATTTTTCCATCCATGTATTTCTGGCCTTAATTTTTAGTGAATGATCTTCTCTGAAAAAGAAACCGTTGTTGATAGCTAGATCTGGCTCCTCATAGTAGCCTTTAGCCAATCCTGGTTTTGCTGACCATCAGGTCAAGAGAATTGGAGCATCAACCCTTAGCCAACCCTTGCTTTACTGATAATTGGGTCAGGAAAATCGGGGCATCCTCCCTTAGCTAATCCTGGCTTTACTGATAATCAGGTCAGTGAAATTGGGGCATCCGCCCTTAGCCAAGCCTGGCTTTTAAAATTTTACTGACAAAAACTGAGAGGTACGCAATCTCAAGCATTCTTCTCCTTCTTTATTTTATTCCGATCAAAAATGCTTACTGACTTAAGCATCGAAGTGGTTCCCATCGGAAAACCCCCGGTGGTCCTTTCTAACGTGTTTTCATGGAAAGCAGGTCGGAAATTCTCAGTTGAAGGTGCAAGTTCTCTTGGGGTAATTTCCAAGGTGAAAAAAAGACGAAATGGTCACCCCCGCGAAGGCTTTTCTAACCTCCTTCATAAAAAGTACGGGAGGGGCACTTTGGGCATTAAGATTCAAACCCCCAAACAAAGCATAAGGACCGGGAGTGACCTCATAAACATTATTATTGGCACCTCCATAACCCGGACCACCACTATTAGCATTCAAATTCACATTCGGAGCATGATTGAAGTTGTAAGCGGGAGGAACTCCATACGGGCCGGGAATTGGACTTTGCATGTTCGGGAATTAAGTAGGAGCACCATAACCCCCATACTGACTGGAATTTGGAATTTGCATATTCGGATGGGGATTGGGAGCACCATAACCTCCATATGAACCATTCATACCCATGAAGCTACCGAAACCAACATGGTTTGCACCATGCCCTCCCACGTTGGGTTGACCATCGCCATTAGCACCGTTAGAAAGTGGTTTGCACCATGCCCTACCACAATGCCAATACCATAAAAACTCCTCCCATTCCCAACATGGTTTTAACAATGCCCTCCCATGTTCGGAATATAACCTCCATTACAAAAAGAAGTAGGAATTTGTGTGTTACCTTGGGGTAGGCCCATGGCGTGTCCATGAGTGGTAAAGTCACTGCCTTGAATTCCTATAGCATGATCGGGAGGAGTCGTGGGAATGGGAGTGAATAGCCTGGGTTTATCGTTCGGTGGGGATATCTCGACATGAATAAGGGGCTTGGGAATATTAGAGCCTTGAGGATCAACCCGTGGAGATTTCCCGTTAAGGTTGGGAAACGGGCCGGTATTTCGAAGATTAGTCGTCATATCGTGAGTCGTAATCAAGGGACGTCGTAAACGCCTTAATCGGTCGAGGTTTAAAATATAAGGAGCCAATTTGTCCCCAAGGACTCGACGGCCTTGCATACACTCAATGAAAGCGTCAAATACAAAAGAAAGCTAGAAACACAAAGAAACTACAAGCAAATCGAAAACCTTAACCAAGCCGAGTCGCAAGAGGTGCCATTTTGAAGTGTAAGTTTTAGTGGTGTTGAAAATAAAATTGGGTTCATGACCTGGTATTATCGGAATTCAATTGCTAGTATGAATCGATGGGTTTTTAGCTTGTGAAAATTGTTGGTGGTGGTTATTGTCCCTTGCTGAACCCGAGCCGAACAATTCGAAGTCGATCAAGAAAGTTGGCCAGGGATCGAAACCCCCGGACAGGGTTACCGCCGAGCTGGGCGGATGGCGTACCGGGCCCGCCAAGGGTGCCTGCGCAACGACGCCTGGCCGCACTCGGAGAGCCTGCCAAGCAGGGTGGCGCGAGCTGCGCGAAAGCCGTGCCGGGCGTTCCCGCCCATCCCTGCCGGCCAGAGGCATAGCCGAGCTACCGAGTTCGGGAAGCCTGCCGAGCAGGGTGGCGCGGGCTGCGAGAGAGCCATGCCGGACGTTCCTGCCCACCCCTGCCGGCCAGAGGCATAGGCGAGCTACCGAGTTCGGGAAGCCTGCCTGAGCAGGGGTGTGCGGGCTGTGTGAAAGCCATGCCGGGCGTTCCTGCCCATCCCTGCCGGCCAGAGGCATAGCCGAGCTGCCGAGCTCGGGAAACCTGCCGAGAAGGGTGCGCGGGCTGTGTGAAAGCCATGCCGGGCATTCCCGCCCATCCCTGCCGCCAGAAGCATAGCCGAGCTGCCGAGCTCGGGAAACCTGCCGAGCAGGGTGCGCGGGCTGTGTGAAAACCATGCCGAACGTTTCCCGCCCATCCCTGCCGGCCGGAGGCATAGACGATCTGGAGAGCCCGGAAGGCCTGCCGATCAGAGATCACTCCGAGGGTGGCGAAGGATTTGGGCGAAAGCGCTGGGTGTCCCGCCTAGCGAGGCCGGCCAGGAGAAGCACCGAGCTGACGGGCTCGGCAATCTTACCGAGCAAGGATCGTTCTGAGGCGGCGGACGATTCACGGCCAGATACCGTGGCTTCGCCGCCCGGGCATGCCGAGCTGATAGGCTGAAGACAATTCTGAGCTCAGTCATGAAGTGCATTGTCCTGATCTGCTTTTCAATCAATTAATGATCCAAATAAATTCGAGTAGAAACCTTGAATTAGAAACATTAGGTCAGCCGGAAAAGAAAAATATCTGAGCTCGGTTCTAAGTCGGTGGAAATGTCTGAGGTCGGCACTAAGGCGGTGGGTGCGAGAATAGATATTTTTGGAAGGACCGATGAGAGAGTGCCAGGTGCCTAATTAGGGTTTTGATGGGAAAACTATAAATAGCCTCTCCAAGAGAGAGAGTGGGGATCCCCAATTTTTAGAGAGAGAAACATTGAGAGCTTTAGAGAGAGAAAGCTTGTATTTCAAGGTCAAACACCTGTAAAAAGGGTCCGGCTAAGGCCGATTCGAACTGATTTTGAGGAATAAAAGTTAAGCACTTTTTCCCACTCGTTTCTGCTATCTGATTGCTGTTCTTCTTACTATTTTTGGTTTTGTATTGGTTGTGTTACTCTTAACATAAACAAAATGGCGCTAGAGGAAGGTTTCTTGTGATCTGCAGTCCCGCACGCTCAGTCAGCTTCTCAAGTTCCATTTCCTGTTTCCCACCCGATTTTTTATTTTTCTGGACGAGCTGAACCTCAGCTCTGCATCGTATTTGAGTCTATTAAGGAAGAGGACGAATCTCTGTTCATCCAGTTCGGTTTTGTGGAGAGCCGAATTTTGACTCTTCTTTATTCGAGATCGAGTGATAAAGAACCTCTGCTCATCCTATTTGCAAAAATGAGCCCTTCAGAAAGTTCAAGAAGGAACCCTGTTAAGGAGCGCCAGGAGAAGACGGTGCAGTCAGGACCAAACGAGTTCGACCCAGAGCAAGTACGCTCGTTCATGCAGCACCCCACGTTTGCTAGGGAATTCGAGGAAATGATGAAGAAAGTCGCGAGGTCGGTCTTGATGCCAGAGACCCCGGTCGACAACCCCAAGAATATTGATCTTCAGGAAGGTCAAGCAGAGTCAGACCCGGCTCGAGAGGCAACAAAGAAAAATGGGAAAATGAGGCTGGAGGAAGAGGCTGAGCCGAATGCCAAGAGCAGGCTTGACAGACCTCTCATAGCACGCCGTCTCACATTTTCTTCCCCTCAAAATGTTTTTGCTCGGCTCGGAAAGCCAGCAAGCAAAGCACAAGAAGATCTCCCAGCGAGGTCGGCCAATAGCAAAAGTATGGCCGTCAGCATCCCAGGCAAGCCAAATGATGAAATGGCAGAGTTGAAATTTCTGAAGCAAAGGATTGCCGAGCTGGAAGCCAAGCAAACCACCCCCCTTGGTCCAACCCACATACCCGATCTCGCGACCAATGGCGGTCAGCCCCGTATGTGACAACGAGTCCCCCCTATCTATTCAAATTCTCTCTGAGCCGCTGGAAGGAAAGCTGAAAATCCCCCCAATTGCTCTGTACAAAGGAAGCAGTGACCCCGATTCACACTTGAGCCATTATCAGAACTACATGGACATGCTTGGCGCGTCTGATACCTACCGATGTAGGATGTTCTCCATGACGTTAGATGAAGTCCCCCTAAGATGGTACCGATCACTCCCACGCCACTCAATCTGTTCGTGGCCACAGCTGAGGTCCTCATTCCGTGGACACTTTATGGTCTCTAAGACCACTGTTGCACCCAAGAGAGCTATTGCCAACATAGTGCAGCAACCAAACGAATCACTGAAAAGCTACATCGCTAGATTCACAAAGCAAGTTTCAGAATCCTAGCCCAAAACGGTTTGTCAGACAACTCTTTCTTTAAATGGGTAAACAACCAGCAAGACCCACAGACCTTCCAAGAATTCCTAGCCCTGGCTGCATCACAAATTGCAGCCAAACAGAACATGTCAGCCCCCGTTATTTCCTTCCCACAGCATCACAAGTCAGCTCGTCAAGTCGACAAAAATACAAACTCTCAAGCAATCATGCCCAAAAAGCTCCTGCAAGACAAACACACAGACCTCCTAGCAGAGTATAATGAGGTCTACTCGGTAGCAGCAGCCACAATTTTTGAAAGGATCAAAGACCTGGATATTCTCCCCCCAGCTCGGCCAATCAAAAAAGATCCCTCCCTGCTGGACAAGAAAAGATTCTGTAGGTATCATGGATCAATTGGGCACAATACAGAGGAGTGCCACGATTTGGTTCGTGCGC
>BMAC01000087.1:816867-830064 GCA_014905375.1 Phtheirospermum japonicum | reverse complement strand
CGAGCTCGGGAAAGCCTGCCGAGCAGGGTGCGCGGGCTGTGTGAAAGCCATGCCGGGCGTTCCCGCCCATCCCTGCCGGCCAGCAGCAGGCATAGCCGAGCTGGCCGAGCTCGGGAAACCTGCCGAGCAGGGTGTGCGGGCTGCGTGAAAGCCATACCGAACGTTTCCGCCTACCCCTGCCGGCCAGAGGCATAGCCGATCTGACGAGCCCGGAAGGCCTGCCGAGCAGAGAGCACTCCGAGGGTGGCGAAGGATTTGGGCGAAAGCGCTGGGCGTTCCCGCCTAGCGAGGCCGGCCAGGAGAAGCACCGAGCTGACGGGCTCGGCAATCATACCGAGCAAGGATCGTTCTGAGGCGGCGGACGATTCGTGCCAGATACCGTGCTTCGCCGCCCGGGCATGCCGAGCTGATAGGCTGAAGACAATTCTGAGCTCAGTCATGAATTGCATTGTCCTGATCTGCTTTTCAATCAATTAATGATCCAAATAAATTCGAGTAGAAACCTTGAATTAGAAACATTAGGTCAGCCGGAAAAGAAAAATATCTGAGCTCGGTTCTAAGTCGGTGGAAATGTCTGAGGTCGGCACTAAGGTGGTGAGTGCGAGAATAGATATTTTTGGAAGGACCAATGAGAGAGTGCCAGATGCCTAATTAGGGTTTTGATGGGAAACTATAAATAGCGTCTCCAAGAGAGAGAGTGGGGATCCCCAATTTTTAGAGAGAGAAATATTGAGAGCTTTAGAGAGAGAAAGCTTGTATTTCAAGGTCAAGCACCTGGAAAAAGGGTTCGGCTAAGGCCGATCCGAACTGATTTTGAGGAATAAAAGTTAAACACTTTTTCCCACTCGTTTTTGCTATCTGATTGCTGTTCTTCTTACTATTTTTGGTTTTGTATTTGTTGTGTTACTCTTAACATAAACAATAATTAAGAGAAAATGGAAATAAGCGAATTTATAGCAAGTAAAGGAAGTAAAATTAAAGTAAATGCAAGTATTTAGGATGCCTCGTGCGTATGCCCAAATTGAAAAGTGCAAGCAATAATCAGAATATGCAAGTAAAAGCAAGGAAACAACAAGGTACAACTAAAGCAACCTAAGGTACAACTATGCATGCATAATCATAAAATTTGAAATAATGCAAATTAGCAAAAATTGAAAGCACCAGTGGAAAGAGCAATAAAAGTTGACGAGAAAGTTAAAAGCTTTACGAAAAATAACAAGAAACAAAGAGTAGACCTAGGATTTAACATAAAACCATGCATGAAAATAAAAACCAAAATAAAGCATATGAAATACTTAAAATAAAAACGATCAAGGACCCGATCTATGATCTTGGTGTGTCACTCGCCTAGATTCCATAGCCAAATCACAAAATCTAACAATAAATCTAAGAGTTAAGGCCAAATGCATAAATTGAAGAACAATCTTGAAATTGAAGAATAAGAAATAAATTAAGCAAAAACTTACTTGAATTAAGAAGGAGAAACAAAAACTTGAATAAGATTGAAACAAAATAAAATCCAAGTGATGGCTTGAATTCTTCTTGAGCTTACAAACCCAAGGAAAGCTTGAGATTAAATCTAAGATCTAGAGAGAGAAATAGTTCCCAACCCAAGAGTTGGGTGGAGAGGTCGTTTTTACAAAATGAGAAAAGTCTATCAATTATACTAGGTTAAATTAGAGGTAAATGAGTCAATTATGCCTTAAGAGCTTAGATTTCTCATGGTTAACCAAAGATGGCCTTGCTAGCCACTTGGCTCGACCCTAGGTTGGCTCGGCAATTAGGCGAGATGGATCGACATTGGCCGAGACGGCTCGGCGCTGGGCGGGCGCTATCGGTAGGCCTCGGCAGGGATGCTGGGCGCTGGGCGCTGCGCGCAGGAGCATGCGGGAGGCACTGGGCGTGGTCGGGTGTGGCTCGGCAGGCTCTTGGCAGGTGTGCTCTATTGATCAGTCGATCGATTGGTCGGTAGTCGATCGACTGTCTTCGGCTCAGTGGGCGTGGACGGGAGCTCTCTGTTGAGTAGTTGATTCAACTACTCGGTAGTCGATTGATAACTCTCGGCAGTATGGCGCACATGCGTCAACAGGTCTTGGCAGCTCTTGGAAGGGCTCGGTGCTGGTTCTCGGCAGGCCTCGGCAGCTCTCGACGGGCGTGCACGCGGGACTCGGAAGGCTGGGCGGGCGTGTGCGGCAGCTGCTCGTGGGACTGGGCTGGAGTGGCAGCCAGTGCTCGACAGCTGCCAAGCAGCTGCGCGCGGGACTCGCCTTGGCTCGAGCCAAATCGAATCGAGGGCCGATTTTCACATTCTTTTTGCCTTCTTGTTAGAATTTAGCAAAAATCACACCCATTCACAAATTAATTGAACCCATTTAACCATATTAAGTATAAAATCAAAAAGAAACACTAAAAGCAAAAAAATGAGAAAACAACCTAATAAACTAACGAAACTCGACTCAAAGCTACTATAAACAACACTAGATTCTAATTAAAAACACGATAAAAATACTACAATTACATGCAAAACACCATGCCTCGCCAGCCTGCGCCAGTGCCCACGCCACACCTGCACGCCGAGCCCAGTGCCTGCCGAGTCCCAAGCGCAAGCAGTGCCCAGCCCACGCCCTTCCATGCCTACGCTCGAGCCAAATCACGCCAATGCCGAACCAAATCAGGCCAAACTTCGAGCCAAGTGCATATCAAGGCTATTCCGGGTCAACTTTGGTCGAACCTAAGGAATCCAAGCTTTTAAGGCTTATTTGACCCATTTACCCCCAATTAAACCTAGTATAAATAGGAAATCTCTCATTAGCTAAATAGTCAACCACTATTCTCCCAACTCATGCATGGGTTTGGGTCTAACTTCTCTCTCTAGTTCTTAGATTTTATCTTCAAACTTTTCCTTGGGTTTGTAAGCTCAATAAGAATTCAAGCCATCACTTGGATTTTAATTTGGGTTGTAATTTCATCAAGTTTGTGATTCCTTTTATTAATTCAAGTAAGTTTTTCTTAATTTCTTCCTTGTTCTTCAATTTCAAACTTGTTCTTCAATTTATGCATTTTGTCTTAGCTCTTAGATTTATTGTTAGATTTGTGATTTGGTTTATGGAGTCTAGGTGAGTGACACACCCTGATCATAGATCGGGTTGGGCAGGGTTCTCGATCGTTTTTATTTTAAGTATTTCCTATACTTTATTTTGTTTTTTATTTTCATGCATAGTTTTATGTTGATTCCTAGATCTACTCTTTGTTTCATGTTATTTTTGAAAAATATTTGAACTTTCACGTCAACTTTTATTGCTCTTTCTAATAGTGCTTTCGATTTTTGTTAATTCATATTATTTAAATTTCATGATCATGCATGCTTAGTTGTACCTTAGGTTTTCATGATTGTACTTTGTTGTTTCTTTGTTTTTTATTTTTTATTTTGATTATTGCTTGCAATTTTAATATACCATACGCATGAGGCATTCGAAATACTTGCACTTACTTGCTTTACTTCGTTTATTTTCATTTTTCCTTTAATTTCCTAAACTAAAACTCATTGATTCATACAATCGCTCGAATTCCGATAGTAACAAGCCATGAATCTCTCTTCTTATTATCACCACTAAAAAATCACACTTCAAATTACAAATATCATGAAGATTGTCTACTTGTTGACCCAAAATGTTATGGACCAATTGGGACAACGACCACCAGAGCCGTAGCAAGATTTTATTTTAGCAAATTGAAAGCACTCAAACATGATTCATAAAACACAAAAGGCACATTAAGACTAAGCAAATGACATAATGGGCGACTAATTTTTGAGAGATATTTGGTAAAAAGTCGATAAAAACTTGCATATCATAAGAAGTTTCTAATGCCCTTCACATTCGTAGAATGGGCACATTTACGGTAACATCTACTTTTAACTTATTAACTTTTAAACCTCTACTTTACACCGCATGACCAAGCACAGTACCACTCTTTACCATGAAATAATTCTTAGCCTAACTAAAAGTCAGATTACTAGTAATGCAACATTCAATAAATTTAGCTACATTATGTAAACAACAAGTAAAGAATGATCCAAATACCGAAAAATCATCCATGAAGACTTCAAGAAAGTCGCCAATCATATCCGTGAAGATGGATAACATTCAACTTTGGAAAGTTTTTGGAGCATTACAAATGACAAAAGGCATTTTTTAGAAAATGAACGCCCTGAATAGACATGTGAAAGTTGTCTTCTTATGATCCTCTAGAGAATTGATACTTGGTAATAGTCGAAAAGACCATCAAGGGAGAAATAATACTAGTGGCCGACCAACTTGTCAAGCAATTAATCAATGAATGGGAGTAATATTTTCCTTCTTTGTGGCGGCATTAAGCTTTCTAAAGTCGATGCACATGTGCCATCCGGTGGATAAACGAGTGGGCAGGATCTCACCTTTATCATTTTCAACGATCGTGATGCCACTCTTTTTTAGGAAACACGTGCACGGGGCTCACCTACTCACTATCGGGCATGAAAAGGATGATTCCCTCCTCAAGTAGCTTAACAACTTCTTTCGTCAATTTTGGGTTTAGTCGTCTTTGGCCATCCCTTGGCAACTTCGTTCCTTCCTTTAAAACAATATGATGCATATACATTGCGGGGCTAATACCCTTGATGTTCCCCAAACTCCAAATAATGGATCTTTGGTATATTTTTTTAAAAAGAAAAACACCCGAGGGGTGGAATTTTATAGATGCGACGTATTAAAGAACGTCAGAATTACAAAAGCATAACAAATACAGCGGTACTTTATGAGGGGATAAGTACTAGAACCCCGTAACGACCTAATGAATCTAGAAGCGACAAAACAACCATTACAAACATTACAACTTAATGACCTAGAATTATTTAATACGGAAGGATGGGAAATCAAGATGGTCCATCCTACATAAGCTCTTACAAATATTTGGTAGTGTATCATAGGAATATATGACATCACGTTGATCCTAGCATCCTAAATCTACAAGAAAATTAGCCAGTTTATTGCCTTCTCGGAATTTATGTGTGAAACGGACCTCACGTCCCAAATAAAATCTTCAAATCTTCATTAAAGCATGCTACAAGACTCAATGACCATGCTGGGCTGGATATTTGATGAGCAAGAGTAAGGCATGTGCATCGAATTCAATCCACCAGGACTGGGCCAAAAATTAAGCAAGGAGATCCAGCCCAAACGCCAGCGCCTAGGCTTCAACTTCAATTCTACTATGGGCTTGGAAGGAAGTTGAAAAGGCCCACAGCACAACTTTGTTTGGGCTGCGAATTAAATCACCACCACCAGCTTTTGCCTCTTGGACCGAGAACGCATCTAGGACTGAAAAATGTGCGCCTTAAACACACTACCCAAATGTCGCACCCCTTTCCACACTTCACAATCAAATTGGTTAGCCACACAAAATATATAATTATAGATTTGGCTCCAAATTTTCTCAAAATTATATTTTCCCCGATACTTTGCATCATTTCGGGCAATCCAAATAAACCACGGAACCAAACAGAGCACTAACACACTAAAATATGCAGTGTGTGCAAAAGAGAAGGAATTGGCCCAAAAATTTAAAACTAATCTCATATTATATGACTGAGGCAATTCCAAATTTAATAATTTTGCAAAGTGATCCCATATTTTAGAACTAACATCATTTTCAAAAAATAAGTGCTCAAAATTCTCAGTTTTAAAATCTAAAGAGGCCATAAGATCAAGGTTACCCGTAATGTCACCACAACAACAACACCTTGAAGCCATGTGAAAACCTCTCTGCTGTAATTTTGAATCCACAGAAATCCTTTCTTAGAAAAATCTCCACAAGAACACTGAAATTGTAGGTGTGATGAAATTATTCCAGAGAAGCTCAAACATTTTCTGCTTGTACACAGCTTCTAAAAATAATTATTCTGAATAGGAAGCATTGTACACAGCTTCTAAAAATCCCAAGAACCATCATAACAAAACATATTGACTTTAACACCCCCAAATCTGTCTTGATCTCCAGGAATGCAAGAAGCGAAAGGACCATCACCCACCCTGTGTTCATGCCAAAAGCTGATGTTACCATCACCAAGAGTCCAGAAAATCTGTTTTTGAGCCAATTCCCTCACTTTACAAATTCTTTTCCAACAAGGACGATCATGAACAGAGATAAGCACAAAACCAGGAAAAGCTTACTTGCAATATCTTTCTCTTAAAAAATAGCCCACATTGCTTTCTAAATCTCCACCATAGTTTAATAGAATATGCCTGAATGCAATCTAAAATTTTTCTCAACCCAAGGCCACCCTCTCCAGTAGGCCTACAAGCCTGATCCCAACAAATCCAATGTGTTGTCTTTCTACTCCCATAGGAACCCCAGAAAATTGAAGCCATAATTCGCTCCACAATATGAATAACATTGCCATGGGGCTGTAGGATATGAAAAAGGTGAACTGTTTGGGAAGCAAGGACATTTTTAATAAGGAGTAACCTACCCCCATCAGATAGCAATCTATTAGCCCATACTAACACCTTACCCTGATATTTCTGAATCAAGGAGATAAATAACTCTTTTTTCAGCCTGCCCTTATACAAAGGAGCACCCAAATAAGTAATGGGCAAGTGAGCAGGATTAAAGCCAGTGATTTCTTGGATTTTAGACACAGTTTGGGGCCTACACTTTATACTAATGATAAAAGTAATTTTGGAATGGTCAATAGCTTGGCCAGAAATAGAAGCATAAGAAATAAGAAATTCCATTAGCCATTTAAGTCCTTTTTCCCTCCCATTAGTAAAAATTATGATGTCATGAGCATAGGATAGATGTGTAACAGGAGACCCTTTCCTACAGTGATAATACATGCTAGGTTGATCAAAGAACAAATTAGTTATCCCCCTAGAAAGATAATCAGCAGCAATAATAAACAAAGTGGGAGAAAGAGGATCCCCTTGTCTAAGACCCCTAAAAGATTTGAAACAATATGAGGGTTCACCATTAATGAGAACAGAAAAGCTACAATCCTCAATGCAATTTGCAATGAAATCAATCCATCTTTTAGGAAATCCTAAAAGAGACAGAATGTGATAGAGGAAAGGCCATTGAACCTGGTCATAAGCTTTAGCCATGTCCAATTTGAGAGCAATATTAGAATTAGTTTTTTGGACATTTGTAAAATGTAACATTTCCTGAGCCATCAAAATATTTTCCCCAATCCACCTATCTTTGACAAAACCACTCTTATTATGAGCTCTGGGAATGGACAAAAAGGGAGTAAGCCTATTATTGAGGATTTTAGAAATGATTTTGTTGGTGAAATTACACAAACTGATTGGCTCCTTGGTATCTATTACACATTAATTAAGGGTTTCTCCACTTCATTCGTCGACTCGGCAAAAATGATCGATCATTAATCCTCTTCATTATCAACTCAGAAAAAACAATATATTTTAGTCACACTAATCCCCTTGATCGATCATATCATGGATACTGTTGATCGAATTACATGACACGTGTAAATACATACATGATCGGTAATATTTTTCTAGTAAAACCCGAGATAAAATCATCCTATATGCCTAAAATGATATGATATTGTTTATTTTTAAGAAAATATATTTTTTTAATTTTATTTTATTAAAAAACGAGGGGAGTAGATCCCCTTGGAAAAACCCAAGGGGATATATTTCCCATCGGGTTTTTTAATTAAGATAAATTCCAAAATAATAGAAAAGGTGTACTTACTGATTAATTACTGATTCTCGTGTTTCTAAAATAACGAAACACACGTCGTGGTACCTTCACAAATATTATGATGCTTTGTTACTTTACGTTTCCGATGGAATAATTAGATCTATTATATCGTGGATTCTGTTGATCAAATTACAGAACACGTGTAAATATGTACATACTCGGTGATATTTTTCTAATAAAACACGTGTTAAAATCATCTCACGTTCTTAAAATGATATGATATGGTTTATTTTTACACAATTATATTTTTTCTTTTTATTTTTTGAATTTTTCTAATTAAAAAAACCGAGGAGAGTAAAACCCCCTAGGGAAAACCTGAGGGGATATATTTCCCATCGAGTTTTCCCGAAGGTATATATTTCACCTCGGTTTTTTAATTAAAATAAAATTTTAAAAAATAGAATAAGAGTATTTACCAATTAATTACTAGTTCTTGTGTATCTAAAATAATGGAACACACCTCGTGGTACCTTCACAAATATTACGACGCTTCGTTAGTTTACATCAGCAATGGAACAAGTCGATCGATCATATCATGGATACTGGTGATCGAATTACATGACACGTGTAAATACGTACACGTTCGATGATATTTTTCTAATAAAACTCGAGTTACAATCATACCACGTGCCCAAAATGATATGATATTGTTTATTTTTAGGCAATTATATTACATTTTTCTACTAAAACTGGGTTAAAATCATCTCATGTGCTTAAAATGATATGATATGTTGTATTTTTACACAATTATAATTTTATCCTTTTCTTAATTATTTTATTAAAAACAATCGAGGGGAGTAAAATCCCCTCAGAAAAACCCGAGGTATATATTCCCCTCAGTTTTTTAATTAAAATAAATTCAAAATAAATATAAAATGAGTATTTACTGATCACCTACTCATCCTCGTATTTCTAAAACAACGAAACACACCTCGTGGTAACTTCACAAATATTAAGACGGTTCATTACTTTCACTACTGCAGAAATAGCTTTTTACGGCGGTTCTGGGAGACTTTTTACGGCGGTTTTGGAACCGTCGTTAAATCCACCGCCGTAGTTTTTTACGGCGGTTGTTCTTGAACCACCGTAGAAAGTGAGGCTTTTTACGGCGGTTGTTCTTGAACCACCATAAAAACAACGGTGATGGATTCTATGGCGGTTATTGAAAAATACCTTCTAGAAAGTCTATTTTCAGAACGGATATTTTATGGAGGTTCTTGAAAAATACCTTCTAGAAAGCTTTTTTCCAAAACGGATATTGAAAAATACCTTCTAGAAAGTAGTACAATAATTAAAAAAAAGAAACAAAAATACAAATTAAATATAGATACAATTATAAAAAAACTCTGATACCCTCAGTAAAAATAAACACGATTTTCTATTAAAATGAATAAGTGTCTATAGGATACATATTCATATATACATTTTCAAAACAATAACATATTCTAGAAAGAAAAAAAAAGCAGGCCTATATAGCCAACAAAAATGCTGCATGTTTCGCTTTTTTTCTGAAGTTTATCGGCCAAACGAAACTTAGGCCTTAAGTTGAGGCTATGGTCTTTCTTAATTATAACTCAAATATGCTGCATGTTCACGAAGTAACGCACCATTAAGAGAAAGGGACATTCTGAGCTCGAAATATAAATCGTCAACCTGATAGAAGTTCGGGCTGTGAATGTTAAAAACGGACGGCCGTGTAAGCCCAATACTCCATCTTAGTTGAAGTTTTGATATCCAACAAATTAATTGGCGATTTTTGCCTTTATACATCTTCAAAGAATAAATTTGTTAACTCTTTTTGAAATGATACATCTCCAATTCAACCCACGTTACCAAATCCTTTTGAAATATGTTAAAACAGCACACAAATGCGAAAAGGATAGAATTAACTCGAGTTTGTTCGAAAATATTGAAAGATAACAAATGGTCTTGTTTCATGTAAAAAGAAAATTCATGGAGAGTCATATGTTTTTGCCAATGGTTATTCAAACGATAACAACTCTTCAATATAGCAACAAATCAAGTATATGATATATATATATATATATATATATATATATATATGTGTGTGTGTGTGTGTGTGTGTGTGTGTGTGTGTGTGTGTTTTGAGTAAATTGAACAAAGTATATTAGCACACTGTCCAAGTTCAATTACTAACAGAAGTTAATAAAAATAGATTTTTGAGAAATTACAGCAAACAAAACCCTTTCAAAAAATCATAAAAGACGTGGACAATTAATTAAAAGAGTGAATTAATTGAAGACTGGTTGAATTCAAACTCTACAGCCCCAAGTAACTCAAACCATATATACAGGAAGCAAAGATTAAGAATAAATATAAACGTTAAATTCAAACCCGATAAACCACTAAAATTGAAAAAAATGAAGAACCCAACAACAAATTAAACTTCCCAAAAAACAATTAAATGTATTTTCAAGCTACAGAATCAAATTCACACACAAGAAGTTCAAAAAAACTAAAAATAATAAATAAATAATAATAATACTGACCCAAGTGTTAGAAGAGTTTTAGTGGTGTTGAAATATATCAACGGGTTCTTGGTTTGGTATTATCGGAAATCAATTCGATCGTAAGAATCTATGTGTTTCAAGCATTGAAAAGTGAAGGAAAAAGAAAAATAGGCAATTAACCTATCTAATCTAAACTAGAGATTGAAACTGCATGTTGGTCAGATGCCTCGTCGTATGCCTCAATATGGAAATGCAATGAAATAATGAAAATAAGCAAGAAAATGCAATGTTTCACCAAGTACAAGCATGCAAGCACAAGGTACAACTTGCATAAAAACTCAAATAATGAAAAATAGCAAAAATTGAAAGTGTGGAAAGAAAGAGCAATGAATGTTGACATGAAAGTTTAAAACTTTATGAAAAATAACAAGCAACAAAGAGTAGATCTAAGATTCAACCTAAAACTATTCATGAAAATAAGATTCAAAATAAAGCATGTGAAAAACTCAAAATCAAAACGATACAAGACCCGATCTGTGATTTAGACGTGTCACTCATCCAGATTCCATAGCCAATTCTTAAGATCTAACATGAATTCAAGGTGCTAAGACAAAAAGCGTAAAAATGAAGAAAATGCATGAAACATATGAAATTGCGTGAAATTAAACGATCTAGGCCTCGATCTATGATCTAGATGTGTCACTCAACTAGATTCCATAGATGATTCACAAGCTCAAGCACAAATTCTAATACCAAAGGAAAAAAGCATAAAATAAATGAAGAACAAAGCATGAAATTAAAAGAAAGCTTACTATAATTAAAGAGAGAATCCAAAAGCTTGATTGAAATTGCAAGGAATTAAAAATCCAAGGGAGTACTTGAATCCTTCTTGAGCTTACAAAAATTTTAGTCTAAGAGCTAGAGAGAATAAATCCCAAACCCAAGCTTGGGTTGGGATGAGGTGTCCTTACAAAATGAGAATAAGTTTTTATTTATACAAGGTAATTAGGGGTAATTTGGTCAATTATCACTTGTAAGCTTGGACTTCCTATATTTGACCAAACTTGACCTAAAATGGTTAAAATAGACCATTTGGGTCGATATGACTCGGTATGGCTAGGCATTTGGGCGAGATGGCTCGGACACTAGGTAACCAAGTGTCGGCGGTGTACCTAGTGTCCGCAGCTCTCGGGCAGTGTGACTCGGCAGTGCTCGGCGTCAAAGCGCATGGGGCGTCGGTCAATGCTAGGCAGGATTGACGCAATAGAGAGTTGGCTTCGACCCTGCGTCGACCGACGTAGGAAGGTCTCGACAGTGATGCGCGTGGGCTCTCGGCAGTGTGACTCGGACACTGGGTAACCCAGTGTCAGCAACGTACCCAGTGTCAATTGTAATACTTAAAATCGAGGCCCGATTTTGCCAAAACTCCACTTGTAAGCCCACACTTGACCATCCCCAGAACAAAATACTTCACAATACCTAAATTAAACATAAAATTAATTAATTATGATTAAAATAACCATATTAAGTATAAAATCGAAAAGAAACACGAAAAATAATAAAACGAGAGAAACAACCTAATGACTCAACTAATCGACTCAAAAACCGCTAAAACCAATATAAAACCCGACTTAAAAACATTATAAAAATACCACAATTACATGCAAAACACAAGGTAATGCGGGTCTGATTAAAAGAGCAATCAGATGAAGATTTCTGCGAATGAAAATGTTTCAACCCAAAAAATGAGCAAGACCAAAAACAGCACCAAAATCCGAGAGCTCTTCCAATCTGCACCACAAACAAGAGTTAGAAAGGACCACCGGTGGTTTTCCGGTGGAAATCTCTCCGATGCTTAAGTCAGTAAGCATTTAAGGTGTTTTCCAAAAGAGAAAGCAAGAGTGCTTAAGAAAGATGGCATACCTCTCTCAGCCTTGGGGCTGAGATATTTATAGTTTCTACTAATGGGGACCCCAGCCGGGATCTTAGGAGAACATGCCGCGAATCTCGGGCCATTACGTAACAAATTCTGACAAGTGGTCCCATTTGTCTCTTTACTGGGAGCCTGGAAAATAGGTCTTCCCCGTTCCAGGTCTTCCGTATTTCTTTCCTCTACACCACCTCAGTATCAATATCAGACTTGACTCTAGTCAGGTCTTCCTTATTTCAGGTCTTTCTTATTCTGTATCACTTCGACATCAGCATCAGGCTCAACTCTAGCCCCGGGTCTTTTCCAGTAGAGCACTTTCGTCAGTTCAGTATGATCTCCGAGTTGTAGTGATCTCTCTTTGAAATGGTCAGGTCAGGAGAAATCCCAAGCTATGACCATCTTTTCCTGATGTCTTGTTTTCTCAAGAGGCCTAACCAGATATTCCTTTGAGACCGAGCTGTTCTCACCATATCTCTTTTTCTTATTCTAACTACCTTGAGTCAGATCTACCCCAAGTTAGGTCTGGCGGGATCCAGGTCTTACTTCTCAGCTCTTACTAGCCTCGGGACAACCCCTGGGTTGGGATCCAGGTCTTACTGCTCAGCTCTTACTAACCTCAGGACAACCCCTGGGTTGGGATCCAGGTCTTACTGCTCAGCTCTTACTGACCTCGGGACAACCCCTGTGTTGGGATCCAGGTCTACCCCAATCCGGGTCTGACCTATTTATGCCTTATCAACTCCTCCCCCCGAAATGGTTTGGGTAGAGCTGCAACTTTCCAGGGTCCTCAGAAATAAATGTGATCCCACCTATCGAAGGAGCACAAGTCCCGGCAAGAGAAAGAGAAGAAGCTGCACGATCTTTGCCGAGAAAACGATGTTCCTTAACTCCGAGGAGGGGCTGAGGTTGATCCAGATCAATCGGGAGTATGTCTAGTGGGCCTTCCTGGGTTCGGAGCAAATGTATCAGCTGCTTGCTCCAGAGGCAGAGGTATACTTCCATCTCGCTTCGGATGCTCAGGCAAAGTGGGCC
>BMAC01000087.1:797517-816543 GCA_014905375.1 Phtheirospermum japonicum | reverse complement strand
GGCGTATCGAGCCTATGCAGGCGGTCTTGCTCAGGAGAGTAGCAGAAAGAGGTAAGCTCAGGAGGCTGCTTCAAAATTTCTGCGCGGTCGAGGGGGACTGTGGGCATTTTCCTGGGCCCACTTTGCCTGAGCATCCGAAGCGAGATGGAAGTATACCTCTGCCTCTGGAGCAAGCAGCTGATACATTTGCTCCGAACCCAGGAAGGCCCACTAGACATACTCCCGATTGATCTGGATCAGCCTCAGCCCCTCCTCGGAGTTAAGGAACATCGTTTTCTCGGCAAAGATCGTGCAGCTTCTTCTCTTTCTCTTGCCGGGACTTGTGCTCCTTCGATAGGTGGGATCACATTTATTTCTGAGGACCCTGGAAAGTTGCAGCTCTACCCCAACCATTTCGGGGGGAGGAGTTGATAAGGCATAAATAGGTCAGACCCGGATTGGGGTAGACCTGGATCCCAAACCAGGGGTTGTCCCGAGGTCAGTAAGAGCTGAGCAGTAAGACCTGGATCCCAACCTAGGGGTTGTCCCGAGGCTAGTAAGAGCTGAGCAGTAAGACCTGGATCCCGCCAGACCTAACTTGGGGTAGATCTGACTCAAGGTAGTTAGAATAAGAAAAAGAGATATGGTGAGAACAGCTCGGTCTCAAAGGAAGATCTGGTTAGGCCTCTTGAGAAAACAAGACATCAGGAAAAGATGGTCATAGCTTGGGATTTCTCCTGACCTGACCATTTCAAAGAGAGATCACTACAACTCGGAGATCATACTGAACTGACGAAAGTGCTCTACTGGAAAAGACCTGGGGCTAGAGTTGAGCCTGATGCTGATGTCGAAGTGATACAGAATAAGAAAGACCTGAAATAAGGAAGACCTGACTAGAGTCAAGTCTGATATTGATACTGAGGTGGTGTAGAGGAAAGAAATAAGGAAGACCTGGAACGGGGAAGACCTATTTTCCAGGCTCCCGGTAAAGAGACAAATAGGACCACTTGTCAGAATTTGTTACGTAATTGTCCGAGATTCGCGGCATGTGCTCCTAAGATCCCGGCTGGGGTCCCCATTAGTAGAAACTATAAATATCTCAGCCCTAAGGCTGAGAGAGGTATGCCATTTTTCTTAAGCACTCTTGCTTTCTCTTTTGGAAAACACCTTAAATGCTTACTGACTTAAGCATCGGAGAGGTTTCCACCGGAAAACCACCGGTGGTCCTTTCTAACTCTTGTTTGTGGTGAAGATCGGAAGAGCTCTCGATTTTTGGTGCTGTTTTTGGTATTGCTCATTTTTTGGGTTAAAACAATTGGCGCCGTCTGTGGGAAGGCGATCAAGCTAAGGCGTGAGGTTTTCCTTTTATTTTATGGCTTCAGACGGTTTACGGCGGAACTTAGTGGGAGAGCTCGGCGTAACCCCTAGTTCCGCTGCGCCGTGGGGAATTCCCAGGTCGACAAATACGTCGGCGATGGGGCCAAAAGAGACAGCACCGCCGGCAGCGGCCGCTCCAGGCGCTACGCCACCCCCACTCAGTAGATCTGTGCCAACTACTGGTGGTTCATTTAATGAGTCCTTCCTCTTGCAGCTCTCGGAGCTCATCGGCAAATCCGTGGAGACGGCGGTGGAAAAGAAGTTTGCGGAGATGTCGACACCGCCATCCAACACACCACCGGCATGAACTGTCCCAGTGGTGGGAACTGAACCATTACGAGGCCAAGGCACGGATCGGACTCCTCTACAGGATAGGGAAGAGCACTTCTCCACCTTCGACAGCGAGACCTCAAGCCAGGATAATCCAGGTCTAGCTGAGCAGATGCAGAGCTTACAGAAAGAGGTGCGGGAGTTTAAGAGGAGGATGATGAGCCCTAGCACGGTACCAACACGCCGAGGTACCCCGTTCACGGAGGAGGTGATGCGCGATGAGGTGCTAGCCTCATACCGGTCTCTGGGTTTTTAGTATAATGGGACTACGGATCCGTGGGACCATTTGAGCAGATTTGAAATCGCAGCAGCTGTACAAATGTTTTCGGATGCGGTTATGTGCCGGGTCTTCCCGATGACTTTCACTAAATCAGCCCAGCTCTGGTTTAGCTAGCTGCCGCCGAGATCTATCAGTAACTTTGACGAAATCAGTTCGGCCTTCCTGCACCAGTTCACGAGCTGCAGGAAGTACCAGAAAATGCCACTTGAACTTTTCAGCCTGAAGCAGAAAGAGAACGAGAGCCTGCAGGCCTACATCAACAGGTTTACCACGGCCAAGTTAGAGGTACCCTCTGCGTCAGAAGAGCTGTTGGTAAATGCTCTGGCACAGGGTCTGAGGAGAGGAAAATTTTTCCAATCGCTGGTGGTGAAACCAGCTCTGAAATTTGGAGAGCTTTTGGAGAGAGCTGAGAAGTACATTCACTTGGAGGAGGCCTTGAAAATCAAGGAAGAAGGAGAGAAGAAAAGAGAGAGAGATGACAGAGAAGAGAGAGTATTGATGAAGAAATCCAGGCCAGACCTGTCCGGAGGATAACCTCGCTTCACTGAGGAACAGAATGAGCTGCTGATTCAGGATGCTCTGAACTTCGTAGAGGAGAAGAGGGAAAGAGCTGGATGGCACACATCAAGGGTAGAATAAAAAACAATTTATGACAGATTTGTAATCAAGAGACATTTCCAGGTTGGAGACCTGGTCTTAAGAAGAGCTGATTTAGGGAAAACTAAAGGAAGGCTGGATTTGGCATGGCAGGGACCACTCTGAGTCACCTAAGTTTTGGCGGGGGGAGCTTATCAGATAGAAGAGCTGGATGGAACCGAAATTCCTCGCGCAGGAAATATTGCGAACTTACGAAAATTTTATGTACGATTGTGGTTTCTTAATGTCTATTTATATAATGATAATGCAGGTTTATGCTCGTTAGCCAAATTAAATACATCTTCATTAAAGCCAGGATTGGCTAAGGGCGGATGCCTCATTTGCCTGACTTGATTGTTAGTTTGAAGCCAGGATTGGCTAAGGGCGGCTGCCCATGATTTTTCCTGACCTGATTGTCAGATGAAGCCAGGATTGGCTAAGGGCGGCTGCCCATGATTTTTCCTGACCTGATTTCAGTTTAAGCCAGGATTGGCTAAGGGCGGCTGCCCATGATTTTTCCTGACCTGATTGTCAGATGAAGCCAGGATTGGTTAAGGGAGGCTGCCCATGATTTTTCCTGACCTGATTGTCAGATGAAGCCAGGATTGGCTAAGGGAGGCTGCCCATGATTTTTCCTGACCTGATTGTCAGTTTAAGCCAGGATTGGCTAAGGGCGGCTGCCCATAACTTTTCCTGACCTGATTGTCAATTTAAGCCAGGATTGGCTAAGGGCGGCTGCCCATGATTTTCCTGACCTGATTGTCAGATGAATCCAGGATTGGCTAAGGGCGGCTGCCCATGATTTTTCCTAACCTGATTGTCAGTTTAAGCCAGGATTGGCTAAGGGCGGCTGCCCATGATTTTTCCTGACGTGATTGTCAGTTTAAGCCAGGATTGGCTAAGGGCGGTTGCCCATGATTTTTCCTGACCTGATTGTCAGTTTAGGCCAGGATTGGCTAAGGGCGGATGCCCCATTTTCCTGACCTGACCTGATTGTCAGTTTGAGGACGGATACTCGTAAAAGAGTCTGACCTGGCTATTAGATCAAGCTAAGAATGGATTAAAGTGGATATTCATAAAATGCTCGACTCAATTTAAGCCAGGTCTTTCCAGAGACGGGTGCCTCAATTCTTCAGACCTGAAGGTAAGTTCAAAAGCCCGAACTGGCTAGGCTTGAAAACCCTAATTCGCATGATTTGATTGAAGAAATAAACAGGAACTTATTGAAATTTGCGAAGAAAATACTCTTGCATTTATCATAAAATTCTGGCAAATATAAAAGAAATTGCACACGCCTTCTACGAAGGCTGGCAAAATTGATTACAATGCAGGAAATAAAACAGAAGAACAGAAAATTCAACAAAATCCCAAGATATTTAGCCATGTGAGGAACAGGCCCTCTGATCAGAGGCCAAAACATGGCGGACACGCCAAAGCTCACGCTCAGTTTCGTGGTAGTGCTGGCGGTACTTAACTGCTCGCTCAGATATGGCATGAGTTTCACCGGCAGTGATAGTCAGCTGGTTCACCAACTCCGTCAAGTCGGTCTTCTATTCTCGCAATTGACAATTCAGTTGACGCAGCTCGGCCCACTCTCGCTTGTAGTGGCGTTTCTTCTGCCTCCMCCTCTCCAAGAGGCGATACAGATAACTGATTTTCTCCTAGAGCACAGTCAGTTTTTCGGAAAGCTTGAAATTTTTTACGAACAGAGAGATGTTCTTTCAGAGAGTCAAGCTCTTCGAGTAAGGAAGAAGAAGCCATTGCAAAAATTGAAGAAAAATAAATCATACACACGCATATTTAAAGGAAAGAAGGCACGTGCCAGGGAATAAAAAATACTAGGGTTTTCGGAAAATAAGAAGACCCTAGAATACCAAAAGTCGCTACGAGACAAGAAAATTCATTACTATTGATCAAAAATTATTCAGTACACCAATTCATGAGAAAGCAAGGCAGATCACCCACACAAGCAAAACAACAGATCTATCAGGAGAAGTGCAGTCTAAGCAAAACTAAGCCTAAACCCCCACATCTAGCTTCTGCGCGAGCTGCTCTACAGCCTCCTCTGCCAGGGCACCCGGAGAGGCTCCTCCCGGCAGCTCCCCCAAATAAGCAAAGGTGGGGGAGGGAGTAGATGTGGTTAGGTCAAGAGTCAGATCTGGATTTGGCTGAGCTGCCTCTGGGGAAACCGGGGGAGCAGTGAAGGCGGCAAAAACGTGCGCAACAATCTTGGGCATATCGAGTCTATGCAGGCGGTCTTGATCAGGAGAGTAGCAGAAAGAGGTAAGCTCAGGAGGCTGCTTCAAAATTTCTGCGCGGTCGAGGGGGACTGTGGGATTTTCCTGGGCCCACTTTGCCTGAGCATCCGAAGCGAGATGGAAGTATACCTCTGCCTCTGGAGCAAGCAGCTGATACATTTGCTCCGAACCCAGGAAGGCCCACTAGACATACTCCCGATTGATCTGGATCAGCCTCAGCCCCTCCTCGGAGTTAAGGAACATCGTTTTCTCGGCAAAGATCGTGCAGCTTCTTCTCTTTCTCTTGCCGGGACTTGTGCTCCTTCGATAGGTGGGATCACATTTATTTCTGAGGACCCTGGAAAGTTGCAGCTCTACCCCAACCATTTCGGGGGGAGGAGTTGATAAGGCATAAATAGGTCAGACCCGGATTGGGGTAGACCTGGATCCCAAACCAGGGGTTGTCCCGAGGTCAGTAAGAGCTGAGCAGTAAGACCTGGATCCCAACCTAGGGGTTGTCCCGAGGCTAGTAAGAGCTGAGCAGTAAGACCTGGATCCCGCCAGACCTAACTTGGGGTAGATCTGACTCAAGGTAGTTAGAATAAGAAAAAGAGATATGGTGAGAACAGCTCGGTCTCAAAGGAAGATCTGGTTAGGCCTCTTGAGAAAATAAGACATCAGGAAAAGATGGTCATAGCTTGGGATTTCTCCTGACCTGAACATTTCAAAGAGAGATCACTACAACTCGGAGATCATACTGAACTGACGAAAGTGCTCTACTGGAAAAGACCCGGGGCTAGAGTTGAGCCTGATGCTGATGTCGAAGTGATACAGAATAAGAAAGACCTGAAATAAGGAAGACCTGACTAGAGTCAAGTCTGATATTGATACTGAGGTGGTGTAGAGGAAAGAAATAAGGAAGACCTGGAACGGGGAAGACCTATTTTCCAGGCTCCCAGTAAAGAGACAAATGGGACCACTTGTCAGAATTTGTTACGTAATGGCCCGAGATTCGCGGCATGTGCTCCTAAGATCCCGGCTGGGGTCCCCATTAGTAGAAACTATAAATATCTCAGCCCCAAGGCTGAGAGAGGTATGCCATCTTTCTTAAGCACTCTTGCTTTCTCTTTTGGAAAACACCTTAAATGCTTACTGACTTAAGCATCGGAGAGATTTCCACCGGAAAATCACCGGTGGTCCTTTCTAACTCTTGTTTGTGGTGCAGATCAGAAGAGCTCTCGGTTTTTGGTGCTGTTTTTGGTCTTGCTCATTTTTTGGGTTGAAACAGAAAGCTTTGAATCATTTTGATGATTTTGGATTTTCCCTTTTTCCGGAAAGTGGAGGATCACACAATTGAATGTTGGTATCGATTGGAGCTATGTTCTCACAGTCCGATCTGATTTTTCATCATCGGATTAAACTCGACTTCTTCGGTTTCGTGAGTAATCTCTTGAATGGCGGTGAGGCAGTAATGCTTCCGAAGAATCTACAGTTTTCTGAGAAAAAACGGAGAGGAGGAAAAAAGCAGATCTGCAATGGTGGTTTGTATAAATTGGGAAATTACTTATGATTTATTTATGCTTTATTTTATATTTTGGATTTATTAAATGATTATCTAGAATTTAATTATTTATAAAAATCTAAATAACAATATAAAAATAGAAAGTGAGTAAGAGAATGTTGATCATTGGATGAGACATGGATCAAAGGTTGAAACAACATTTTTGAGCAAGACGAGGATCGGTGACATGGCAGACTGAGTTTTTACGGTGGTTCTAAAATAACCGCCATAGAATGTGTGATTTTTACAGCGGTTCTCCTATAACCGTCGTAGAATGTTTAAGTTTTGTGAACCGACGTTAAAATAAACTGACCTCCAGTTTTTACGTCGGTTCACATATAACCGTCGTAGAATAGGGGAGTTTTTACGGCGGTTTAAAAAAAACGCCATAGAATGTAGGATTCTACTTCGATTTTAATATAACCGTTGTTAAAATATGGATTTAACGTCGGTTTTCCAGAAACGCCGTGGTAGCCCTGTTCTGCTGTAGTGTTTACGTTTATAATGGAACAAGTTGATCGATGGTATCGTGGATAATGTTGATTGAGTTATATGACACGTGTAAATAAGAGTATGATCGGTGATATTTTTCTAGTAAAACCCTAGTTAAAATCATCTCATGTGCCTAAAATGATATGATATGGTTTTATTTTACGAATCAATATTTTTTTATGAATTTGTAATTATAAAAAAACCGAGGGGGGTAAATTCCCCAAGAAAACCCCGAGGGTATATATTTCCCCTCGGTTTATTTAATTAAAAAACTAAAAATATAGAAAAAGTATATTTACTGATCAATTCCCAATTCTCGCATTTCTAAAACAACGAAGCACGCCTCGTGGTACCTTAACAAATGTTACGACGCTTGGTTGCTTTTCGTTTTCAATGAAATAAGTCGATCGATTGTATCGTAGACATTGTTGATCGAATTACACGAAATGTGTAAATACATACATGATCGGTGATATTTTCTATTAAAACCTGTGTTAAATTCATCTGACTTGCCTAAAATGATATTATATGGTTTATTTTTATGCAATTATATATTTTTCTATTCTTTTTTTTTTCCTGAGACTAGACAGATCAAGGAAAGTAAAATCTCGTCATAAAAACACGAGAGGATATATTTCCCCTTGGGTTTTTCCTAGGGGATATATTTCCCCTCAGATTTTTTGATTAAAGAATATTCCAAAGAAATAGAAAAAAGCGTATTTACCAATCAATTACTTATTCTCGTGTTTCTAAAACAACGAAACACACCTCGTGGTACCTTTAAAGATATTACGACACTTCGTTACTTTATGTTTCTAATGGACCAAGTCGATCGATCGTATTGTAGACACTGTTGAATGAATTATATGACACGTGTAAATACGTACATGCTCGGTGAAATTTTTCTAGCAAAACCCGGGTTAAAATAGTCCCACGTGCCTAAAATGATATGATATAGTTTATTTTTACACAATTATATTTTTTTCTTTTTCTTTTTTTTTAATTTCATGGAATAAACAATACCGAGGGAAGAAGATCTCCTCGAGAAAATCAGAGCGGATATATTTCCCTTTGGCTTTTTCAGAGGGGTTATATTTCCAGTCGGTTTTTTTAATTAAAAAAACTTATAAAAATAGAAAAAGCGTATGTATCAATCAATTCCTGATTCTTGTGTTTCTAAAATAAAGAAACACACATCGTGGTACCTTCAAAAATATTACGATGATTCGTTACTTTACGTTTCCAATGGAAAAAGTCGATCGATCGTTGTTTACATTGTTGATCGAATTGCACAACACGAGTAAATATGTACATGCTCGGTGATAATCTTCTATTAAAATTGGAGTAAAAATAAACTCATATGCCTAAAATGATATGATATGGTTTATTATAATGCAACTATATTTTATTCTTTTTATTTTTGAGTTTTTTAATTAAAAAATCGAGAGGGTATATTTCCCCTCGATTTTTCTGAAGAGATATATTTCCCCTCAGATTTTCTAATTGAAAAAAAAATCAAGCAAATAGAAAAAGTGCATTTACTGATAAATTAAGGATTCTCATGTTTCTAAAACAACAAAACACACCTCGTGCTACCTTAACAAGTATTATGACGCTTGGTTGCTTTACATTTCCAACGGAACAAGTTGATCTATCATATCATGGATATTGTTGATCGAATTACACAACACCTGTAAATGTGTACACGCTCCGTGATATTTTTCTAATAATACTGAGTTAAAATCATCCCATGTGCCTAAAATAATATGTTATGGTTTATTTTACGCAATTATATGACATTTTTCTAGTAAAACCCTTGTTAAAATCATCCAATGTGCTTAAAATGATATGATATGGTTTAATTTTAAACAATTATAATTTGTTTTAGACCGAGGAGATTAAAATCCCTTCATAAAAACCCGAGGGGGTTATAGCTCCTCTTAGATTTTTCAATAAAAAAAATTCAAAATATATAGAAAAAGCGTATTTACCAAAAAATTACTCATTCTCGTGTTTCTAAAACAACGAAACACACCTCGTGGTACCTTCACAAATATTACAACGGTTCATTACTTTATGTTTCTAATGGAACAAGTTGATATCATATCCTGGATACTTTTGACCGAATTACACGACACGTGAAAATACGTACATGATTATTGATATTTTTCTAGTAAAACCCGGGTTAAAATCATCCCATGTGGCTGAAATGATATGATATTATTTATTTTTACGCAATTATATTTTTTATTTATTTGTTTGAATTTTATTTAATCAGAAAACTGAAGGGATTAAATCCCATTGGAAAAACCCAAGGGGATATATTCTCCCTCAGTTTTTTACGAGTGGATATATTTCCCATCGGTATTTTAATTAAAATAAATTCAAAAAAATTAGGAAAAGTGTATTTTACTGATCAATTACTTATTATCGTGTTTCCAATGGAACAAAAAGATGGATCATATCGTGTATATTGTTGATCAAATCACACGGCTTGTGTAAATACGTACATGCTCGATGATAATTTTTCCTATAAAACCCAATTTAAAATAATCCCAAGTGCCTAAAATGATATGATATGGGTTTTTTTACGCATTTGTATTTTTATTTTATGAATTTTCTTAATTAAAGAAATTGAGGGGAGTGAAATACCCATAGAGAAACCCGAGGGGATATATTACCCCTCAGTGTTTTTTATTGAAATAATCAAAAAAAAAATAGAAAAGTGTATTTACAAATCAAATTACTAATTATTGTTTTTCTAAAACAACAAAACACACGTCATGGTAAATTCACAAATATCATTACGCTTCGTTACCTTTCGTTTCCAATGGAACAAGTCGATCGACGTATCATGGACATTGTTGATTGATATACACGACAGGTGCAAATACGTACATGCTCGGTGATATTTTTCTATTAAAACCCGAGTTAAAATAATCCCACGTGCCTAAAATAATATGATATGGTTTATTTTTACGCAATTATATTTTTTTCTTTTTTTTTTTGAGTTGTTTTAATTAAAACATCGAGGGGAGTAAAATCCCTTCAGAAAAGATCCAACGAGATATATTTCCCCTCGGGTTTTTCTGAAGGAATATATTTCGCTATAGTTTTTTAATTAAAAAACCCAAAAAAAAGAAAAAAAATATTCCCCTTGGGTTTTTCCGAGGGGATACATCTTCCCTTGGTTTTTCTAATTGAAAAGGTTTAAATAAATAGAAAATAGTATTTACTGATCAATTACTGATTCTCGTGTTTCTAAAACAATGAAACAACCCTCGTGGTAACTTCACAAATATTACGAATCGTTACTTTACGTTTCCAATGGAACAGGTTGATATGTCGTATAGTGGATATTGTTGAACGGATTACACAACAGTTGTATATACGTAAACACTCGATGATATTTTTCTAATAAAACTCGAGTTAAAGTCATCCCACGTGCCTAAAATGCTATGGTATGGTTTATTCTTTCACAATTATATGGCATTTATTTAGTAAAACCCTGGTTACAATCATCCCATGTGCGTAAAATGATAAGATATGGTTTATTTTTACACAATTATAATTTTATCCTTTTCTTAATTATTTTATTAAAAAAATCGAGGTGAGTAAAATCCCCTCAAAAAACCCTGGGGGATATAATTCTTCTAAGTTTTTTTAATTAAAAAATCAAAATATATAGAAAAAGCATATATACCGATCAATTACTCATTCTTTTGTTTCTAAAAGAACCAAACACACCTCGTCGTACCTTCACAAATATTACGACAGTTGATTACATTACGTTTCTAAACAAGTTGATCTATCGTATCATGGATACTAGTTATTGAATTAGACGACACGTATAAACATGTACATGGTCGGTGATATATTTCTAGTAAAATACAGGTTAAAATCATCTCATGTGCCTAAAATGATATAATATTTTTTATTTTTACGCAATTATATTTTTTTTTTTTTTAAATTTTATTAAATTAAAAAATCGAAGGGAGTAAAATCCCCTCGAAATAAATCGAGTGGATATATTTCCCCTTGGGTTTTTCCGAGGGGATATATTTCCCATTGGTTTTTTAATTAAGATAAATTCAAAAAAATAGGAAAATCATATTTACCGATCAATTAATGAGTCTCGTGTTTCAAAATAACGAAACACACCTCGTGGTACCTTCACAAATATTACGACGCTTCGTTACTATACGTTTCCAATAGAACAAGTCGATCAATCGTATCGTGAATAATGTTGATCAAATTACACGACACATGTGAATACGTACTTGCTTGATGATATTTTTCTAGTAAAACCCGAGTTAAAATCATCCCACGTGCCTAAAATGATATGATATGGTTTATTTTTACGTAATTATATTTTTTTATTTATTTTTTTGATTTTTTAATTAAAACATCGAAGGGAGTAAAATCCCCTCGAAATAACTCGAGCGGATATATTTCCCCTTGGGTTTTTCCGAGGGGATATATTTCCCCTCGGTTTTTCTAATTGAAGAAAAAATAAATAAAAATAGAAAAAACGTATTTACTGATCAATTACTGATTCTCGTGTTTCTAAAATAATGAAACAAACCTCCTGGTAACTTCACAAATATTATGATGGTTCGTTACTTTATGTATCCAATGGAACAAGTTGATTTATCGTATCATAGATATTATTGAAGGAACTACACGACACATATAAATATTTACACGCTCGATGATATTTTTCTAATAAAACTCGAGTGAAAATCATCCACGTGACTAAAAGATATAATATGGCTTATTTTTACGCAATTATATGACATTTTTTTAATAAAACCGTGGTTAAAATCATCTCATGTGCTTAAAATGATATGATATGGTTTATTTTTACACAATTATAATTTTTCTCTCTCTTTTTTTTAATTTTTTATTTAAAAACCGAGGAGAATAAAATCCCCTCAGAAAAATCAGAGGGGATATATATCCATAGTGTTTTTTTAATTGGAAAAAATTCCAAATATATAGAAAAAGCATATTTACCTATCAGTTACTCAATCTCGTCTTTCTAAAACAACGAAACACACCTCGTGCTGCCTTCACAAATATTACGACAGTTCATTACATTACGTTTCTAATGGAACAAATTTCTATCGTATCGTGGATACCGTTTGATCGAAGAATTCCTAGCACTCTAAGAAATCTTCTCCGCAATAGTAATGAGTCGATTGTAGAGCGGTAAGTTTTCCCGAGTCGTGTCTCTCGAGGATAGATATAATCGGCGGGAATACTCACCACTATACTACAACGACTCTGTACTTTTGCGGAGAAGATTTCTTAGAGTGCTAGGAATTCTTCGATCAAATTTTGGTGCCGTTGCCGGGGATAGATTAAGGCTACTGGTGTTTTTAATTATTTCTCTTGTTATCTTAGTTGGTAGTTAATTTAGATTTTTATTTTATTTTCGATGCTCGTAATCCTTTGTTGAGTGTTGTGTTTGCAAGGTACTCATTCCGGGAGCCCAATGCCGCACGCCTACACTCAACACGATCAAAGGATGCCTCCGCCGCTTGATTGATCCGGCTGAGGATGGCAAGCTACCAAGATAGTTTGTCATACGACGACCCTTACATCCAAACTCCCAATTATCCAAACCCTTACATCTAAACTCCCGAGTATCCAAATCCGTACACCACTCCACCAAGCTATCGGGTCCCCTCGACATATGATGACCCGTATGCTTCGATCGGTCGAGAATGGGCCTAAACTTTTGATTATACCGACCCAAGCCCTTCTTATTCTCCACCGATTTCGTATCCCCATAACCCGAGCATGGACCTGTATGCACCGACTCGTGGTCTTTATGATCTGAATTTTGATGATCCATATGCTCAACTCGCCCCGCCTTCTTCTTACCTAAGCTTTAACTCGTATGCTCCCAAAATTCGTGATTCATATTCTTGGAGCTACGACTTTTACGACCTACCCACCTCGAGTTCGTATACTCCGAACGACGACCCGTACACCTCACTTTTTCAAGATTTGTCTATGACCCAACTCTCGAACTTTGAGCCTCTGTCATCCGAGCTCATGGAGGTGATTCGACAATTGGATGAATGCCTTGCTCGCATGGAGACTCAAGTAGAGAAAATTGCCAATGAAGTGGATGAGCTTAAAAGACCGTGTCTTGACGAGATGCCCATATTTGATGTGGTGGTTCCCACGGTTGTTGACGGCAATTCGAGTTTTGATGATCTCTTGAAAGAGGGGTGCAAGGAGGTGGAGTTAGAAGGTGAGGAGAAAGGGTCGGAGGTTGGCGTTACCCCTCTCGTGCTTATTGAAGACGTTGTAGTGTAAATTGAGGGGGAGCTACTTTTGGGGTCTCCAACGACACTTGGAATGTTAAACCTACTTGCTTTTGGCGAGGATGAGGAAGTTGTGCCGGTTTTGAAGGATGTGGAGTTAATCGAGCCTCTTTTGCCGCCACCCGATGCTTTGTTGCTACTTGACCAAGTGGAGGTGGAAGAGGTAGTGGTGGATGTGTTGGATCCTACTCTCTCGTGCCCGATTACGACTACTTCTAAAGTCGAGAGAGATGAGATTACGGTCGGGGAAACGAAGGAGTACGTCGACCCATTTTGGGATGATCACATTTGGGTGGTCGACTACTCCCTCTTCCGACCCCCGAAGCAAGCCCGCTCTTTTGTTGCTTTGACCTACCTGCTTGCTCGACTTGCCCACCTTGGTGATCTTTGTCACCCGGTGTGTCTACTCGAGAACACCAAGGCGTGGCACGATCGCCACCTCTTCTTGGATCCCGGATAGCGTCATTTGTATAAACCGTCGAGCTATAGACGTTAAAGTAGCGCTTATTGGGAGGCAACCCAATTTAAAAAAAATAGAAAAAAAACAAAGAAAAAAAATCCAAAAAAATGGAAATTTCAAAAAAACCAAAAAGATTTTCATTTTGTATATAACTTGTCTTTTGCAACCCCCCGTTGGTTCATTTTTTGTAGATTGCTTGTCTCGACTTCCGGAAAGGACTTACGCACAACCGCGTCGACCACAAGCTCGGAGATAGGGGCGTACACTTTTTCCCTACACTTTTTACCGCTTTATTTAGCTTAATATGTAATGAGGACATTGCTAGGTTTTAAGTGTGGGGTGGTGGTTAGGGTTTGTCTTAGAATTTTTAAGTTGATGCATGCTTGCTTGTGTTAATTTGAGTAGCGTGTGTGTTATTTTTGCTTGGAACCTTGGCGAAGTGAAGCGGTTTTGATGAATTGCTTAGGAGTTTAGATTTTTGATCGGATTTAGTGTACTTAGGTAATTTGACTCGTTGGGAACTTTGTTCGGCTTTAGCTTCGTGCTATCCTTGAGCTCATATAGAACTAGTGCCTCAACTAGCCTCGTTGTCGAACACTCTCTAAAGGATTTTGTTTTGTATTTTGGAGTCGTCAATTGCTCCATGTGCTCGATCGAAAACATAATAAGTTTCTAGTAGCAACGTATGATCGAAGTTATTGATTTCTCTTTGTATATATCTTGTACTTTAGTACCTTTTCTTCTTGGGTACCAAACCAAAAACAAAAAAAAAATAAAAAAAAATAATCCGAAAAAAAAGAGAAAAAAAGAAGAAGAAAAAAAAAAAGAGAGAAGAGATGATGAATAAATAAGGATAAGTTATAAATCCTTGTAGTTATTAAGTAATATAACTCCTCTTTTTCCTTTTTTAGATTTTGTTTGTTAAAGAGAGTTGTAGACGATTGGGGCTAGTAGGGAGCCAATTAACGGTTCGACCGTGGATAGACCTTAGCCGGGGCAAGGACGAGGGGACCGACTTGGAGGGTTACTTAGTACTTTTAGGTTTCGGGAGTCGATCTAAACTTTCTTTGTCAAGACATCTTTGTCGTCCTTTTAGCCGAGCTAACGAGCACTTTAGCATACAACGCCTCAAATTAGGTTTTTGTGCATTAGATTAGGATTACCCGGGGATAGTTTTGTAATTCTAGATTAGTATTGCTTGAGGACAAGCAATCATTCTAAGTGTGGGGTGGTTGATTTGTACTTTTTTGTACACTTTTTTGTTACCTTTTTGTGTCACATTCGCATGTGTTTTGCTTGAATTTACGGGTTTTATGAGTCATTTTGGCCTACTTTGTTAGTTTTAGGTTTTTATAGCCTTTGTGCGGTTTTTAGTCGTTTTTCGTACATTTTTACCCTTTTTTGTATTTTTGGCCGTAGGATGACCAAGTGGTCCCGCGCACGCTCGGAGCATCCCATTCGACTCGGATTGGAATGGGCAAAGCAAGAAAACACAGCGTGTACGAGGAGCGACAACCGGCAGACGTTTAGAGCGAAATGAGAAAACCGAGCCAGAGCAGCCGAGCTAGTCGATCGACTAGCATTCGATCGACAGGTGGGTCTACTAGAAGGGTGAGATCGACTGAAATCCAGTGAGTTTGGGAATTTTGGGCGAAGTAGTCGATCGACTGACCCTTAGTCGAGGACTGCCAGTCGATCGACTGCTCCTCAGTCGATTGACTGAGACGCAGTCCAGCTCGTGAGTTTGGTCCATTTTGACATTTTTGCCCCTGCATTTTTATATATATAGGACCAGCTCTCAACCTTATCCAAACAACCCTTCCTTGGTGGAATTTGGGGCTTGCTCCATTTCCTCCAAGCCTTTACTCTTCCTTGCAATAATAAACCCTAGTTTAGTGTAGTCTTAGTTAGCTTAGTGGTTAATCTAGTTTAGCTTAGCTAGTTAGTTGTTAGTTAGTAGTTTTTGAAGCAATTGTTGGAGTGAGTGACACCTCCTTCATTTGTGGTGCTTGTAGTTTGAAGATTTAAAGCTTTTGAGTTCAATGCAATTGGTAGTTTCCTTCCTCTTATCTTCTTGTGTTGTTATTGTTGATGGTTGTTATTGATGTTGTTTTGGTTTTTAGATTTAGTTTGTGTTGTTGTTCTTGGCATTGTTCTTCAATTTCTCATCTCTAGATTTTAGTTTGTTCTTGTTCTTGCCAAACTCCATTGTTGCATCTTCAAGCTTTTTACCCCATTTGTCCAAGCAAACATTGGGTTTTCAAAAGCCAAATGGGTCTTTCTTATTTGAGCAATTTGACTTCTTTTCAATTTAAATGCTTTTGACCAATGTCAATTTGAAAAGCTTGATTTTCCCTCCATGACTTCTCTTTTAATTGTAAGATTTATTTGATGCAATTAGTTTAGAAATTAGGGGTTTAGGGTTTAGGTTCGTTTAGAACCATTAATCGGAGCTTGTCGAGAATTGGGATTGACGACCTCAATACTTGATCGACATTCGGGATTGACAACCCCGAATTGTGGATTAAGTACTCGGCAAAAACCGATTAATCGTGGAGACGAACCGAACACCCTAAACCCTCATTTTCCTTATTTTAATTAAAGTCTCTTTTTAAATTCAAAGCTTTAGCATAAAACTCAAACCCACTCAATGACTTAATGCTTTCTTAGTTTAGATTAGTGTAATTTAGCTTAATAAAAGAGTGACTAAAAACACCGACCGCCGATTATATCTATCCTCGAGAGACACGACTCGGGAAAGCTTACCGCTCTACAGTCGACTCTGTACTATTGCGGAGAAGATTTCTTAGAGTGCTAAGAATTCTTCGATCAAATACATGATCGGTGATATATTTCTAGCAAAACCCGAGTTAAAATCATCTCATGTGCCTAAAATGATATGATATTTATTTATTTTAACACAATTATATTTTTTTTCTTCATTTTTTTTAATTTTATTAAATTAAAACAACCGAGGAGACTAAATCCCCATGGAAAAACCTAAGGGGATATATATCCCCTAAGTTTTTTCCGAGGGGATATATTTCCCATTGGTTTTTATAATTAAAATAAATTCAAAAAAGAAATAGGAAAAGCATATTTACCCATCAATTACTGATTCTGGTGTTTCTAAATTAATGAAACACACCTCGTTGTCACGGGCTCACGCCTTGGGCAGGCGATGTGCAGCGGAAGTCGCCCGTGCGGCGCTGGGGCACTTGCGTCGGCCTTGGAATCGGCCGTCATCGACGGTACCTCGGCAAGCCTTGGTTGTGTTGCCATCGAACTACATACGACAAGAATGAAAGGGGAACAAGAGTTGGAGAATAATAAGTTTTATTATGCCCCAAAGGACGCGTTGCTCTAGCTCTTAGTGTTCTATCACACTTTTCCTACTTACTATACAATGGAGAGGGACTCCCCCTTTTATAGTATACATAAGGCGTTAGGGTTAGGGTTTTTTAGCCCTTTCCCCAAGCCACACACACGCGGGCGGCCCACCTTCGGCCCATTGGCACCGCTAGGTTGGGAAACCCTACAATGAACCTAGACACTAGGTACAGCCGAATCCGTCCGGCCCATATGCATATGGAAACCTCTCCGATAAGGAAACTACCTATCTTTTCGCCTAGGACATCTCCTAACCCTATGAGTCTTGGCTGGGCTGGACTCTTGCTTCTTGGCCCAGAAGCCCACCGCTCCGTCCCGCATGAGCGCTCGTGGGCTCGGCCCATGTCGGTTGCCATCTCTCGGCCACATGCATGAATCGAACTTTTTCTCTTCAAAATAAAAAGCTCGTCTTCAAGAGAACGGAGCTATTGTAGGCGATAAGCTGACTCGAGTCGAATCACAAGGAAGACTAATTGGAAACTATTTCGGTGTTCGATTTTACGTACATAGAAATGAAAATAAAAAATAAACTAAACACTCGATCAAATTAGAGTTTGAGGAGTTCTAACATCTACGAGCAATAAAATTTAAAAGCTTTAAAACGATTAATAAAAGCAAGGGTGTAGTGCGCTGGAATCATCTCCACGATCGGGGTTGTCGATCCCGATGGTTCTAAATGACCCTAAGCATACTAAACCGATAAACTTAGCCAACAAGCATCATCATATTCAAAAGCATAATTTCAGCAATTAAAAGCATGAACATAATCAAACGGTCAAAGGAATACGAACTAATATAACATAATCATTCAAAGATAATAAACATTCAAAGATAACAAAGCCAAATACAAAAAGGGAAATATCAAAGTTCAGAAATACTTATAATATAAAGAAAACATCAGCCGTCGAACGAGTCTTCATCGACGAGGAATGACTTGGACGACGAACGGAAGTGAAATAACGAAACTACGAACTATTAAACTCTAACTTTGCTTAAATCGGAAGAGTGGCATGAACCGAGGGTTCTCTGCATTGTTCTGGACCTTTCCCCCTCGTTTCAGCACTCTCAAAACGAAGAATCCACCGGCTTTTTATAGAATTTCGAAAATAACCGCTCAAACTGCCGGAGCATCGACGGTGCGTCGATAGACGCGGGCCAGGCTGCACGCGTTGACAAGCAGTGCGTCGATCGACGGAGCTAGGATCGACGCTTCAGAAGCTTTGCATCGACGGTGCATCGATCAACGCGGGCCAGGATGCACGCGTCGACAAGCAGTGCATCGATCTACGGAGCTAGGATCGATGCTTCAAAAGCTTTGCATCGACGGTGCGTCGATCGACGCGGGCGCAGGTTGCGGGAGTCGGCAGCTAGTGTCGGCAGGACTCGGACACTGGGTAACCCAGTGTCAGCACAGTACATTGCTCGTCCAATATTCGTCGTCTCGAGCTATAACACTAAAATAAAGCAAAATTAGATTATTTCATATAAAATAAAGTGAAACCACATTAAACACCAAACGAGACGAAAAACATCAAAAGGAAGAAAAACGATAAAAAGATAAACCTAAACATCAAAAGATTCTTTTTTCTTTTTTTTTATTTTTTTTATGAGTACCTAAAGAGATAAGCTACAACAAAACGAATATAATTTACATCAATCAATAGCGAGAGTTCATTGACTCCAATCTTACGTTGCTAAGTGCAACTGATAACATTCTTCAATAACGCACGTGGAGTTTTAACATCTCCAAAATAAAAGGAAAAATTACATAAAATCCTAAAGAGGGTATCGAAAAACGGGGCTAGTAGAGAGTATTTGACTCTTAAGAACAAAACATGAATAGAACAAGGGACAGGAAACTTCATAGATTATTTACACTTCATTCCCCACAATTACGCTATTGTTCGAACGGAAGTCTAAATATCCTAACCAAAGTATCTAACCAC
>BMAC01000087.1:768848-793596 GCA_014905375.1 Phtheirospermum japonicum | reverse complement strand
CACACACACACACACTTAAACCGTACAATGTCCACATTGTATAAAATGACATAATAGGCAAAGTATGGTAAAAGGAAGAGAAAGAGAGATACGTCCCTAAAATCGTGCTTGTGAGAATGAGTCGAGCATCCAAGACCATCCAACGGGCTTTAAAGTCGAGGGGAACCTAAAATGAAAAGAAACAAAAAAACACAAAAGCAAATAAAGTTAAATGACTTGGGTTGCCTCCCAAGAAGCGCTTAATTTAACGTCTCTAGCTTGATGACGTCCACGTTCGATATCATCCCGGGTCTAAAAATAGATGACGGCCGTGCCACGCCTTGGTATTCTCTAAAAGCAAGAGTTGGCGATGATAATCACCAAGAAAGGCATAAAAATCACGTCTCGAGATGCAAAACACTCCAACTAGCTTCGGAGGTCGGAAACGCGAGTAATCGATTACCTCGAATATGTCAAACGGCACTTGTAGCATGGGGTGATCAGACACCTTCTCGGTTATCTCGTCTATTACCTCAAAATCAAATTTCAATAAAGTTTTGGGTGGTTCAAAATGGGACTCAATAGTCTCACTCCCCTCCAAAATCGGCACTAAAATTCCATCTTCTTCACCAAGAGTAGGGAGACTCAAATCTCCAATATATTCCGGGCACTCCAACGGTAACACCTCCACACTTTTATCCGCAGTGTCATCAAAAATCGCAAGGGGGCGAATCTCAACTAACTCCTCAATTTCAACCGTCTTACAAACCTCTTCCGAACAAACATCCACGGTAGGCTCTTCCACATCAAATAATGTCACCTCGTCAAAATGAGATCGATTTACCTCAAATCGAGTTTCATGATCAGTATTACACGAATGAGACAAAGGATAACAATCGTAGCTCGGGGTATAAGAATATGATTCGCAAGGAGCACACGGATCATTATATCTCGAATCGTGTTATATGGTTTTAGGAAAAAACTTCTCGAAACTCGAAACATAAGAGTTTGATGTAAGAAGAGGAAACGGTTCGTAGCTCGAAGAATCAGAATTGGGTAGAGCATACGAATCATATCCCGTGGAAAAAGGTTCCAAACCCGGGTTATAATAATTTTCATTAAATGTTGGGCAATAGGAACTATTTAGTTGATCAAAGTGATTAAGTGAAGCGTATGGTTCATTAAAACTTGAATTGTAAGAAATCGAAGGTGGGACCCATTCAGACGAGTAGAACGACCCCATGAACTGATCCACTACATCGTATCACGTTTTCAAAGAATCAGGCTCTAAATTAGCCAACCATTCACTTGCCCGATCCTTTAATGTGAACATAAAAAGCCGCATCATCACTTGATCCCATGTAAGTCCGAAAAGAGGGAATGTGCTGGTTATAGTTTCGTACTCTCGGATAAAATGGAGCGGGTCTTCTCTTGGAAATCCATGAAAAATCGGGAGTTGCTCGAGGTAAAATTCATCAAGATCGTACTCCCGCATTGCAAAGCTCAAAGGAATTGCCGGTCGAAACCCATGCCAATCGGACATTGGGCAAAAGATCCTTCCATCGATAGGTGGAGTGCATAAGTCATCATATGGCGATCTCACTCGATAATCCGCCATCTTCAATCTAAAATCTCGATCGTCAAAGATTTGGCTATAAGCACAATACTCAACAAATGAGATTAAGCGTACCAGAAAGAACAAAAAGAAACAAAAATAAAAATCACAATCGAACACAAACACAAACAAAAAAATAATAATATAAACAAAAGTAAATAAAAGCAAACACCAAAAATCGTAGCCTTTAGCCTTCCCCGGCAACGGCGCCAAATTTTGAATCAAACTTTTTCGCTTTAAAATAAAATTCTCGTCCGCAAGAGAACGGAGCTATTGTAGGTGATTTGTACATATTTGTATGTGATTTTCGTGTATTTTTGCATCGTATGTTGTGTGCTTTTATGTGTTTTAAGTTTATCTTTTTATCATTTTTCTTCCTTTTTTATATTTTTCGTTTCTTATGGTGTTCAATGTGTTTTTACTTTATTTTGTATGAAATAATCTAATTTTGTTTAATGTTAATATCTCAGCTCAAAACGAGGAAAACGGGACGAGCGACGAGCAGAAGCCATGCAGGTGCGTCGACTGATGCACCGTCGACGCACTGTCGACGCTACGCCCACGTCGACTGACGCACTGTCGACGCACCATCGACGCAAATGTTCTGAAGCGTCGATCCTAGGCCCGTCAGTCGACGCACTGCCTGCCGACGCGTGCAGCCTGGCTCGCATCGACTGACGCACCATCGACGCACCATCGACGCAAAGGTTCAGAATCGTCGATCCTAGGCCCATCAGTCGATGCACTGCCTGTCGACGCGTGCAGCCTGGCTCGCGTCGACTGACGCACCGTCGACGCTCCGGCAGTTTGAGCGGTTATTTTTGAAATTCTATATAAATTCGGTGGTTTCTTCGTTTTTGTAGTGCTGGGATGAGGGGGATAGGTCCAGATAATGTTGAGAGCCCTTGGTTCATGCCACCATTCGATTCATGCAAGATAAGAAGTCAATAATTCGTAGTTTCGTAGTTTCTACATCGTCCGTCGTTCATTTTTGTTTCTCATCGCTGAAGATCGATGGATGGCTGCTGCTTTCTAGATTATAGGGGCTGGGACGAGGGGGAAAGGTCACAACAATGCAGAGGACCCTCGGTTCATGCCACCCTTTCAATTCAAGCAAAATTAGAGTTAGCTAGTTCGTAGTTTTGTAGTTTCTACGTCGTCCGTCGTTCGAGTTCGTTTCTCATCGCTGAAGATCGATGGATGGCTGCTGCTTTCTAGATTATAGGTTTTTCTGCACCTTTTTATTTGCTTTATATATTTGGATTTAATAACTTTCACTTTGATGTTGTTATGTACTTTAGTTTCGTTAATTTAGTCGTTTTCCTTTTACCATTTTTCCTAGTTGGTAATTTATGTTAATTTGGTTGAGTAGTTTAGTTGTTATTATTCGTTAGATTAGTTGTTCATTTTTACCATTCGATGCTTGATGCTTGCTTGCGTTAATATTATGGAGTTGATCATGATGATGTTTATGCTTGGTGGTTAAATTTATTGTTCTAGTGTGCTTTGGGTCGTTTAGAACTATCGCAATTGACAACTCCGATCGCGGAGACGATTCCGGACACACTAGAACCTTGCTTTTATTAATCATTTTAAAGTATTTAATTTTATTGCTCGTAGATGTTAGAAAACCTCAAACTCTATTCGATCGAGTGTTTAGTATAGTTTAGTTTAGTTTTTAATTTTGTAGTAATGTTCATAAAATCGAACACCGGAATAGTTTCCGATTAGTCTTCCTTGTGATTCGACTCGAGTCAGTAGGCGATAAGCTGACTCGAGTCGAATCACAAGGAAGACTAATTGGAAAGTATTTCGGTGTTCAATTTTACGTACATAGAAACGAAAATAAAAACTAAACTAAACACTCGATCAAATAGAGTTTGAGGAGTTCTAACATCTACGAGCAATAAAATTTAAAAGCATTAAAACGATTAATAAAAGCAAGGGTCTAGTGCGCCGGAATCATCTCCACGATTGGGGTTTTCGAGCCCGGTGGTTCTAAACGACCCTAAGCACACTAGACCGATAAACTTAGCCAACAAGCATCATCATATTCAAAAGCATAATTTCAGCAATTAAAAGCATGAACATAATCAAACGGTAAAAGGAATACGAAATAAAATAACATAATCATTCAAAGATAATAAACATTCAAAGATAACAAAGCCAAATACAAAAAGGGAAATAACAAAGTTCAGAAAAACTTATAATATAAAGAAAACAGCAACGAGGAATGACTTGGACGACGAACGGAAGTGAAATAAAAAAACTATGAACTATTAAACTCTAATTTTGCTTGAATCGAAAGGGTGGCATGAAACGAAGGTTCTCTAAATTTTTCTGGACCTTTCCCCCTCGTTTCAGCACTCTCAAAACGAAGAAACCACCGGCTTTTTATAGAATTTCGAAAATAACCGCTCAAACTGCCAGAGCATCAACGGTGCATCGATAGACGCGGGCCAGGCTGCACGCGTCGACAAGCAGTGCGTCGATCAATGAAGCTAGGATCGACGCTTCAGAAGCTTTGCGTCGACCAAGCATCGACGGTGCGTCGATCGACATGGGCCAGGCTGCACGCGTCAACAGGCAGTGCATCGATCGATGGAGCTAAGATCGATGCTTCAGAAGCTTTGCATCGACCAAGCATCGATGGTGCGTCGATCGACGCAGGCGCAGGTTGCGGGCGTCGGCAGCTAATGTCGGCAGGACTCGGACACTGGGTAACCCAGTGTCAGATTGGTACCCAGTGTCAGCACAGTACATTGCTCGTCCAATCTTCGTCGTCTCGAGCTATAACACTAAAATAAAGCAAAATTAAATTATTTCATATAAAATAAAGTAAAAACAGATTAAACACCAAACGAGATGAAAAACATCAAAAGGAAGAAAAACGATAAAAAGATAAACCTAAACACCATAAACGCACACAACATACGATGCACAAGCACACGAAAATCACATACAAATATGTATAAATCAATGCACACTTGCCCGGCGTGTCCGAATACCATGGGCGGAAGGATGCGGGAAGGTGTCTACAGTGTTGCCCTTCTCGCCCAAAATACTCGCCCAAGTAGGAAGGCCCCATGCCGAGTGTCTCGGCGTGGCCCGAGTGCGCGCGCATCTTCTCGTCAGCAGCGCACTCTTCCTCGCATCGTCCCGCATTTCGTTCTCAGTCGGTCTACACAGCCTTAGCCTTGCCGCAAAGCTCTCGGCGCCACGCGTCGTTGTTGACATCCGCATGCGCATTTCGTCCTGGAAGTCCTGTCGCTCTCGCAAGGTCCTGCCCGATCACCCGCTCCGCACCGAGCGTCGAGTGATAACGCCTCAAAGTTGCGCACCTGACCCGTCTCTCTGAGTCATATACAGTGGGTAATGATATCCTCCCCCACTCGCACTCGTATCGACCCCGATACGAACCTCCACTGAGACCATCGATAATCGGTAAGTGAGGATGGGTCGAATACTCAGTGTTTCCCTTGCCTCCTGGGGGTCTTGGACTCCTTTTTCATTTCCCGAACGACTATCTGAGTTAGGGTTCCTCGTCCCGCTTGGTTTGGGTAGCACTTTGACTGTGCCGGTTCCACAAGGGTTTGCTCCTTCCGGCTAACTCTTCATTTTAGGGGGCCCTCTTGGGTCCCGGAACTTTTTGCTCGTGACACGATCCGTCCGCTTCGATTACCGCCATGCCCAATCTAGTATGCGTGTGGGGCTCGACCTGGCATGTCAGCCCTTCCAGTTCCTTGAGGTGTCGCCCGACCTCTAAGACTCGTTACCTCCAGCTTGGCTCCAGCCGTGCTTTCCAAGGTGGTCGCTAGGCACACTGGTTGGAATTCAGATGCTTCAACGTTCCCTCCTTGACTTATCCCAGGCGCTACGTCTGTTCCCACTAGCACTGGGATCTCCCCGCTCTCGTCCGCATGTCTTGATCCTCTTTCTGTTGTGCTAGTTACTTCGCTTCGTGACAGGGTCACTCCGGTCCACCGTACTTACCCCGCAAGTACCCCTGTCTTGCGTACAATAGTGGTTTTCTCCACTATTTTGGCCCGATCGCATGCTTCCACTCCGACGGTCCACTCCCTCTTGGTCATGCCATCAGTCCTTCCGAGGGATTCGTAATGTCCCTTCCTTCCAAGATAGACACCACCTATAATAGTGGTTCCCACTATCTTGTACCGGCTGTGTGCGCCCGCCTGGACGGTCCCCTCCGTCTTGGCCTTGCAGCACGGTTGCCTTCGGGACGCGTATTTTCCCTAAGTTGTGTGGTCCGACCTGTCACATCCAGCTTTGTCCACGATCTCGAGCCCGTGCGACGACCTGAGGGGTCTCAAGGCATCCCCTGCGTCGCTCCGCCGTGGTCCCTTCAAGGTTTCAAGGCGTTCAATTTCCTCGGCGAGTTGGCTTGGTGTGGTGCCCATTCCGTCGTACTCCTTCGTTCGGCCTTCAAGGTTCGCGACGCCTTGAGGCTTATCGGGGTGTACCCTCACTCCTCGTATTCTCACATAAGTACCCTTGGTAGTGCTCATTGGACCGATCGAGAAATCCAATGAGATCCTCAGCCCTCCTCACGAGCTGATAGCTTGTCCGGCTGTCTCGGAGGTTTTCCCGATCCTCCCCAAACGACTGACTCTCGGCGAGTCTGCCCTTGCCTTACTAGCCTTGCCGTCATGGTCCAGCTCCCACGGTGTCCCTTCAGCATGAGTGTCCCAGCTGCACTCTGCTCCCCCACTAGACCCATCGCCTCCTCGGCGAACTTGAATGGCTTGCCCCATTCGTCCGAGCTATTTTGATTGCTGCGCCGCGCTCCGCACCATAGGTTCCCGCTGCTTCTCTGTCTGGTTTTTAGGCCTTGGGGTTTGGCAGATCCCCGACCGCTCTGTCTTGGGAAGGGATCAATTTTGACACCACTCATTAATCCCTCATCTCGAGTCACAAGTCCGAACATTGGTGACAACCCGCAGCTTTCGGCAACCGCTGCAGTCAGCGTGCCGAAAGTGTTATCCCGCCTTGTGCAAGGATATTTCCAATCCTTCGCAAGATCCCGACCTTTTCCGCACCAATCCTGAGCAAGGTTTGCACGTTGGCGCCATGCTACCTTTTCCCGCTAAGGACCTACGAAGGTCAATACCGCCAATCAGTGTCTGAGTCCGCAACGCCGTCTCCGAATAGGCCTGGACTGCTCCTGAATTTGAGTCATCGACTCGAACAGGGACATAATAGTGACCTATCGCCATAGATCCGCTCCAAGGATGCGCCAATACCGGACCACATGCCTCGAACCTAGCCGCCGAGTGGATTAGCTCAGATCCACTTCGCCTTGCCTGCTCTCGAGACTTGCTTGATCTCATCACGGGCAACATTGACAGGTCATAGATCTGGGTTTGCGACCAGATCTGGCCTTCCTCCAAGGCACTCTCGGTAGATTAACCTGCAGGGCACCTCGCCGTAGCGTGGTGCGGATCGTCCCTCCGGTCCTGATTCTCCACGAAGGGGCCTCGGTTCCCCCCACAATCTTTCTAAATGACCAAACGGTTCTCGTCGTTTTATTCGAACACCGCCACCAGTATGTCTCCGACGAAGAGAGGTTCAAGGGATGGGGTGGCACCCGCGCCAACTTTAACAATCCTTTCGCCTATGGATATCTCCGTGAGACTGGGAATCGACCAATTGGACTCGAAGCCATTGCCAGCTTCGGCAGCATCGAGAACCGAATTGTCTCTGGCATCTCTTGATGCAGGGACAGAGGTGTCTCTGATACTACTTGACGTCAGAGCTTGTATACCGATTGGCAAACCGGCTCTGATACCACCTGTCACAGGCTCACGCCTTGGGCAGGCGATGTGAAGCGGAATTCGCCCGTGCGGCGCCGGGGCACTCGCGTCGGCCTTGGAATCAGCCGTCATCGACGGTACCTCGGCAAGCCTTGGTTGTGTGGCCATCGAACTACATACGACAAGAATGAAATAGGAACAAGAGTTGGAGAATAATAAGTTTTATTATGCCCCAAAGGACACGTTGCCCTAGCTCTCGGTGTTCTATCACACCTTTCCTACTTACTATACAATGGAGAGGGACTCCTCCTTTTATAGTATACATAAGGCGTTAGGGTTTGGGTTTTCTAGACCTTTCCCCAAACCACACACGGGTGGGCGGCCCACCTTTGGCCCATTGGCGCCGCAAGGTTGGGAAACCCTACAATGAACCTAGACACTAGGTACAACCGAATCCGTCCGGCCCATATGCATATGGAAACCTGTCCGATAAGGAAACTACCTATCTTGTCGCCTAGGACATCTCCTAACACTATGAGTCTTGGCTGGGCTGGACTCTTGCTTCTCGGCCCAGAAGTCCGCCGCTCCATCCCGCATGAGTGTTTTGCATGTAATTGTTGTGTTTTTTCTCGTGTTTTTAATTAGGATTTCATGTTTTTAGTAGGTTTTGAGTCGAGTTTTATTAGGTTTTTCGTTTGTTTTCTCGTTTTGTTATTTTTCGTGTTTCTTTTTGATTTTCTAATTAATATGATTATTTTAAACTTAATTAATTAATATTATGTTTAAATTAGGTATTTTGAAGTATTCTAGTCTGGATATGGTCGAGTATGGTCTTACGATTGGGGTTTTAACGGAATCGGGGCTCGATTTGAAGAATTATGGCTGACACTGGGTACGTGTTATGACACTGGGTTACCCAGTGTCCGACAGCGCCTGCCGAGAGCTACCAAGACTGCCGAGCCACAGCTGCCGAGCCTGCCGAGCCACAGCTGCCGAGACTGCCGAGCCACAGCTGCCGAGACTGCCGAGCGATGTCGATCGACTGCCGAGAGCTGCATCGACTGCTCGACAGAGAGCGACGCCCACGCCCATCCCTGCTGAGAGCTGTCGATTGACTGCGTGACAGTCGATCGACTGCGCGCGCACCTGCCGGCCACGCCCGCAAGCTCCTGCCGACAGCTGTCGAGGACACCCGGCCAAACCCGCCCAGCGCCGATCCATCTCGGCCCATGTCGAGCCACTTTGCATATTTGTCGAGCTAATCGAGCCCAACTCGACTCAAATGGTCTAGAATGACATTTTGGGTCAAATTTGGTCAAAATATGGAAATCTAAGCTCATATGGCATAATTGGCAAACTTACCCCTAATTACCTTGTATAAATAGAACATCACTCTCATTTTGTAAAGACACCTCCTCCCAACCCAAGCTTGGGTTTGGAATAATTTTCTCTCTCTAGATTTAATTTTCAAGCTTTGCCTTGGGTTTGTAAGCTCAAGAGGGACTCAAGTACTCCCTTGGATTTTTAATTCCTTGAATTTTCAATCAAGCTTTTAGATTCTCTCTTTAATTCTAATAAGCTTTCTTTTAATTTAATGCTTTGTTCTTCATTTGTTTTATACTTTTTGCCTTAGGTAGTATAATTTGTGCTTGATCTTGTGAATCATCCATGAAATCTAGTTGAGTGACACAACTAGATCATTAGATCATAGATTGAGGCCTAGATCGTTTATTTTCACGTAATTTCATATGTTTCATGCATTTTTCTTCATTTTATGCTTTTTGTCTTAGCACCTTGAATTCATGATGAAACTTATGAATTGGCTATGAAATCTAGATGAGTGACACATCTAGATCATAGATCGGCTCTTGGATCATCTTGATTTCAAGTTTTTCCTATGATTTATTTTGATTTTTATTTTCATGCATAGTTTTAGGTTTAATCTTAGATATACTCTTTGTTGCTTGTTATTTTTCATAAAGTTTTAAACTTTCACGTCCATTTTCATTGCTTTATCCATTCATACTTTCAATTTTTTGTAATTTTCATTATTTAGGATTTTATGCATAGTTGTACCTTGTGCATGCATGCTTGTACTTGGTGAAACTTTACATTTTCTTGCTTATTTTCATTAATTGCTTGAATTTACATATTAAGGCATCCGACGAGGCATCCTACCCACTTTCATTTCAGTTCCTAGTTTAGTTTAGTTAGGTTACTTGCTTTATTTTCATTTCCCCTTTATTTTCTAAGCTTAAAACACCTTGAAACCTTCAATCGAATCGATCTCCAATAATACCGAGCCATGAACCCGTTGATTTATTTCAACACCAAGAAAACTATGAAAACAATGAGCGCCCGTGGGCTCGGCCTATGTCGGTTGCCATCTCTCGGCCACGTGCGCACCTGCCTGGCGTGTCCGAATACCATGGGCGGAAGGATGCGGGAAGGTGTCTACAGTGTTGCCCTTCTCGCCCGCAATCCTCTCCCAAGTAGGAAGGCCCCACTCCGAGTGTCTCAGCTTGGCTCGAGTGCGCGCACGTCTTCTCGTCGGCAGCACACTCTTCCTCGCATCGTCCCGCGTCCCATTGCCAGTCGGTCCGCACAGCCTTGGCCTTGCCTCCAACCTCTCGGCACCATCCGTCGTTGTTGACATTCGCATGCGCATTTCATCCCGGCAGTCCCGTCGCTCTCGCAAGGTCCCGCCCGATCACTCGCTCTGCGCCGAGCCACATACAGTGGGGCGTGACATCGTGGTACCTTCACAAATATTAAGATGCTTTGTTACTACACGTTTGCAATGGAACAAGTCGATCGATTGTATCATGAATACTTTTGATCAAATTCTACGACACATGAAAATACGTACATGATCAATGATATTTTTACAGTAAAACCAGGTTAAAATCTTCCCACATGCCTAGAATCATATGATATGGTTTTTTTATGCATATACATATATATATATATATATATATATATATATATATATATATATATATATATATATATATATATATATATATATATATATATATTGAGATTTTCATTATTAAAAAAATTGAGGGGGGTAAAATCCCCTCAGAATAACCTGAGGGTATCTATTTCCCCTCGGGTTTTTTAATTAAAAAATAAAAAATATATAAAAAGTTCATTTACATATAAAATTACTAATTCTCTTGTTTCTAAAACAACGAGACACGTCTCGTGGTACCTTCAAAAATATTATGACGTTTCGTTACTTTTCGTTTCCAATGGACCAAGTTGATGGAACGTATCGTGGACACTGTTGATCGAATTACACGACACATGTAAATACGTACATGTTCGATGATATGTTTCTAGTAAAACCAGTGTTAAAATCATCCCACGTGCCTAAAATCATATGATATGGTTATTTTTGTGCATCTATTTTTTTTTAAAAGCTTTTTATTAAAAAATTCGAGTAGAGTAAAATCCCCTCAAAAGAAACCTGAGGGGATATATTTCCCCATGGGTTTTTTAATTAAGAAAATAAAAAAAATGAAAAAGTGTATTTACAGATCAAATTACTAATTCTCGTGTTTCTAAAACAACGATGGTACCTTCCCAAATATTATGACGCTTCGTTACTTTTGCTTTCCAATGGACCAAGTCGATTGAACATATCGTGAAAATTGTTGATCGAATTACACGATACGTGTAAATACGTACATGCGCATAGATATTTTTATAGTAAAACCCCCGTTAAAATAATACCACATGCCTAAAATGATATGATATGGTTTATTTTTATGCAGTTTTTCTTTGAATTTTTTTAATTAAAAAATTGAGGGAGTAAAATCCCATCGTAAAAAATCTGAGGGGATATATTTCCCCTCGGGTTTTTTTGAGGGAATATATTTCCCCTTAGTTTTAAATTAAATCAATTCAAAAAAAATAGAAAAAATATATTTATCGATCAATTATTTATTCTCGTGTTTCTAAAACAACGAAACACACCTCATGGTACCTTCACAATATACGATGCTTTGTTACTTTACATTTCCAACAGACTAAGTCGATCAATTTTATCAGGGATACTGTTGATCGAATTACACGACACATGTAAACACGTACAAGCTCGTTGATATTTTTCTAATAATATGCGGCCAAATTCATCCCACGTGCATAAAATGATATTATATAGTTTGTTTTTATGCAATTATATTTTTTTCTTTATGTTTTTTAATTTTATTTAATTAAAAAACTGAGGAGAGTAAATCTCTTCGGAAAAACCAGTGGGGATATATTCCCCCTCGAGTTTCCAGAAGAGTTATATTTCCCGTCGATTTTTTAATTAGAAAAAGAATTTCAAAAAAATTAGAAAAAACTTATTTAATGATCAATTACCAGTTCTCGTGTTTCTAAAAAAAAGAAACGAACCTCGTGGTACCTTCACAAATATTTCGATGCATCGTTATTTTACATTTCCAATGGAACATGTCAATCAATCATATCGTGGGCACTGTTGATCGAAGTGCACGACACGTGTAAATACGTACATTCTTGGTTTTATTTTTCTATTAAAATCGGGGTTAAAATCATCCCACGTGAATAAATTTATATGGTATGGTTAATTATTATGCAACTATATTTTTTTTCTTTTTTTTAAGTTTTTATTAATTAAAAGAATGGAGGGGATTAAAATATCCTCGAAAAAACCCGAGGAGATATATTTTCCCTTGGATTTTTCGAGGGGATATATTTCCCCTCGGTTTTTCTAATTGAAAAGAATTCAAGAAAATAGAAAAAGAGTATTTACTGATCAATTATTAATTCCCATGTTTCTAAAAAAATGAAACACACCTCATGGTAGCTTCACAAATATTATGAAGATTCGTTACTTTACGTTTCCAATGGAACAAGTTGATCTATCATATCGTGGATACTCTTGATCGAATTACAAGACACATATAAATTCGTACATGCTCGGTGATATTTTTCTAGTAAAACATGGTTAAAATCACCCCACGTGCCTAATATGATATGATATGGTTTATTTTAATGCAATTATATTCTTTTCTTTATTTTTTGAGATTTATTTTATAAAAAACCCAAGGGGATATATTTCCCCTCAGTTTATTACTTAAAAAAATAGAAAATGTGTATTTGCCGATCAATTACTGATTCTCATGTTTCTACACTTAAAAAAAAACACCTCGTGGTAGTATCACTTATATTGCAACTCTTCATTACTTTACGTTTCCAACAGACCAAACCGATCGATCGATCGTGGATACAGTTGATCGAATTACATGACACATATATATACTTACATGTTCGGTGATATTTTTCTAGTAAACCCCGGTTAAAAATCATCTCCTAAAATTATATGATATGGTTTATTTTTACGCAATTATATCTTTTCTTTATTTTTTTGAATTTTAATAATTAAATTATTCAAGGGATGTAAATCCCCTCGGAAAAACTCAAGGGGATAAATTTCTCCTCGGTTTTTTCTGAGGGGTTTTATTTCCCCTTGGTTTTTTAATTCTAAAAATAGAAAAAGCGTATTTACCGATCAACACTAATTCTCGTGTTTCTAAAACAAAGAACCACACCTTCACAAATATTACGATGCTTCGTTACTATACATTTCCAATGGAAAGAGTCGATCGATAGTATCGTGGATACTGTTCATCGAAGTACATGACACGTGTAAATACGTACATGCTCGGTGGTATTTTTCAATTGAAACCCGAGTTAAAATCATCCCACGTACCTAAATTGATATGATATGGTTTATTTTTACGCTATTATATATTTTTTCTTGAATTTTATTTAGTTAAAAAAATGAGGGGTGTAAATTCCCTCAAAAAAAACGAGATGGTAATTTTTGTCTCGATTTTTTAATTAAAAAAATATTTAAAAATTTTAAAATGAAAATTTACCTTTCAATTACTAATTTTTGTACACCTCGTGGTATCTCACAAATATAACGACACTTCGTTACTTTTTATTTCCAATGGAACAAGTCGATCGATCGTATCGTGGTTACTATTGTTCGAATTACATGATACGTGTCAATATGTATATGCTTGGTGATAATTTTGTAGTAAAACCCGAGTTAAATCATCCTACGTGCCTAAAATGATATGATATGATTTGTTTTACGTAATTATAGTTTTTTTCTTTTTTTTTATTTTGAGTTTTATTTAATTAAAAAATAAAGGGATGTAAATCCCCTCGTAAAAACCCAAGGGGATATATTTCCCCTAAGGTTTTCCAAGGAGGTTTTACTTCCCTTGGTTTATTTAATAAAAAAAAAACAAGAAATATAAAAACATATTTACCGATCCATTACTGATTGTCGTATTTCTAAAACAATGAACACACCTCATGATACCTTCACAAATATTACTATGCTTCGTTACTTTACGTTTCCGATGAAACAAGTCGATCGATCGTATCGTGGATACTGTTTATCAACTGACACAACCTATCTTAATACGTAAAAGCTCGGTGATATTTTTCTAGTAAACCCTGATTATAAATCATCCCACATTCCTAAAATGATATGATATGGTTTGTTTTTACGCAATTATATTTATTTCTCTTTTTGTTTTTAATTTTATTTAATCAGAAATCAAGGGGTGTAAGTCCCCTCAAAAAAAACCAAGGAGATATATTTCCTATCGGGGTTTTCCAATGGCTTATATGACCGCTTGATTTTTTTAATTAAAAAAATAGAAAAAGTATATTTACCGAACAACAACTAATTCTCGTGTTTCTAAAATAACAAAACGCATCTCGTGGTACCTTCAAAAATACTATGACACATTGTTACTTTTCGTTTCCAATGGAACAAGTTGATAGATCGTATGGTGGATACTGTTGATCGAATTACATGACATGTGTAAATACTGATTTGTACATATTTGTGTGTGATTTCGTATATATTTGTGTCTTGTCTTGTGTACTTTATTCGGGTTTTAGTCGGGTTTTGCCCCATTTGTTCTTATTTTGCCTTTTCATAGCTTTTGTTGTCTTTTTAGTACTTTTCGTATTTCTCTCTTACTTTCACCCCTATAAATATAACCTTTCTTTTTAGAAATCATAGCTCTTGGACCCCTTAGGGTTTGACAACCAAACCTTTTCTTGTTTTCTTCATTTCTCTTTCACTTTCAAGCATAGAATCCTTAATAAATTAGATTGTTCGTTGAATTTTAACTTAGCATCTAGTTAGATATATTTATAATTTGAAGAAGCTCAATGTTCTTGAGGTAGCTCTCTCTCTCTCTCTTTTGGCTTTGAAGATTTTTAGAACTTTTCTAATTTGGTAATCTTTCATTTTTAACTGATTGTATTTTTCTTGTTAGTTTCAATGAATGTTTGGAGATATCAATTCTCTTGTGTATGGGTTTTAGTTTAATTGTTGAAAGTTATGTTTGATTTGTTAATGAAGGCTAATTATTTTCCATTGTTGTGTTCTTTCACTATTTTTATTTTTAATCATGTTCATGCTTGTTTTATGTTTATGTTATTAGATTTCTTGATGATTGTTGGCTAGAATTCATGGTCTAGTGCTTAGATGAGTTTAGAACCATCAATTTGCATTGTTGGGTGTTTATTTAAAAGTTGGTATTAACAGCCCCAGCTCGTAGACTAAATGTTCGATCAAATGTCAATTGATCATGGAGACGGTTCTAGAGCCCTAAACCCCCGTTTTATTAATCTTCTCAAAGTTGTCAATTTTGATTCTCGTCATTTGATCAACGTCTTATATGTTCAAACATTAAAAACTAGAATTTGATCACGTGCTTAACGTAGCTTTTCGTTATTTTCTCATTTATGAATCAAACACGAAAATTGCTTCCGATTAGTCTTCCTCGAGAGATTTGACTTGAATCAACCTTCCACTTACAATTGCTCCATTCTCTTGGGGACGAATTTTTTTATAATAAAAAGTAAGTGCAAAAAGTCTGATTCAAATTCGTACATGCTCGTTGATATTTTTTGATTAAAACCCGGGTTAAAATCATCCCACGTGCCTAAAATGATATGATATGATTTAATTTTACGCAATTATATTTTTTCTTTATTTTGAATTATTTTTAATTAAAAGAACGAGGGGAGTAAAATCCCCTTGGAGAAACCCGGGGGATATATTTCCTACTATCACAAATGTTACGACGCTTCGCCACTTTACGTTTCTAGTGAAACAAGTGGATCGATTGTATTGTTGGTATTATTGATCGAATTATACGACACCTGTAAATACGTACATGTTCAGTGATTATTTTTTTTCTAGTAAAACTCGGGTTAAAATCGTTTTGCGTGCCTAAAATGATATGATAAGTTTATTTTTACGCAATTATATATTTTTTTAATTAGAAAAATAGAGAAAAGTAAAATTCTCTTGAGAAAACCATGGGGATATATTCCCCCCTAGGGTTTTCCTGAGGGAATTTTACTCCCCATAGTTTTTTAATTAAAAAAATAGAAAAAATGCAATTACCGGCTAATTACTGATTCTCTTATTTCTATTACAACGAAACACAACTCGTGTTACCTTCACAAATATTACGACGATTTGTTTCTTTATGTTTCCAATGGAACAAGTCAATCAATCATATTGTTGATACTATTTATCGAATTACATGATACGTGTATATACGTAAATGCTATGTGATATTTTTCTAGTAAACCTAGGTTAAAATCATCTCACGTGCCTATAATGAAATCATATGGTTTACTTTTACGCAATTATATTTTCTTCTTAATTTTTTGATTTTTTTTAATTAAAAAAGTAATCGGAGTAAATCCTCTATGAAAAACCTGAGGGGATATATTTCCCCTCGATTTTTCCGAGGGGAAGTATTTACCCTAATATATTTAATTAAAAAATTCAAAAATAAAATGTAAAAAATATATTACCGATCAATTACTGATTCTCGTGTTTCTAAAAAATAAAACACACCTCGTGGTATTTTCACAAATATTACGACGGTTCATTACTTTTCGTTTCCAGTGGAACAAGTTGATAGATCATATAGTGGATACTGTTGATCGAATTACAAGACACATGTAAATACGTAAATTTTCGAAGATATTTTTCTTGTAAACCCGGGTTAAAAAAAATTGTCACTCGTGCCTAAAATGATATGATATGGTTTATTTTTACGCAATTATATTTTTTTATTTTGTTTTTTTGAACTTTATTTAATTAAAAAGCTGGAGGAGCAAATCTCCTCGGAAAAACCCGAGGGGACATATTTCTTTTCGGGTTTTTCCCAGTGGATATATTTCCCCTCGATCTTTGATTAAAAAAGTTTAACAAGAAAAGAGTATTTACCGATCATTGATTGATTCTCGTGTTTTTAAAATAATGAAACACACGTCATGGTATCTTCAAAAATATTACGACGGTTCATTACTTTACGTTTCCAATGAAAAAGGTTGGTCGATCTTATCGTGGATAGTGTTGATCGTATTACACGACACGTGTAAATACGCACATGCTCGATGATATTTTTCTAGTGAAACTCGGGTTAAAATCATCTCACGTGCCTAAAATAACATGATATTATTTATGTTTACGTAATTATATTTTTTTTCATTTTTCTTGAATTTCTTTTAATTAAAAAAACCGAGGGGAGTAAAATTCCCTCAAAAAACTCGAAGTTATTATTTCCCATTAGGTTTTTCCGATGGCATATATTTCCCCTCGGGTTATTTAATTAAAATAAAAAGAAAAGGTAGAAAAAAATATATTTACAATTAATTACTAATTCTCGTGTTTCTAAAACAATGAAACAAACATCGTAGTACCTTCACAAATGTTATGACGCTTTGTTTTTTATTTTTTCAGTGAAACAAGTGGATCGATTTTATTGTGGATACTATTGATCGAATTACACGACACGTGTAAATACGTACATGCTCTAATATAAATCCTAAAAATGAAAACCCAAATTCTAAAATGAAAAACTAAACACTAAAATTGAATATTAAACTAAACCCAAAATTTCTATCATATATGATCACATATAACTGACACATATCATCACATTTAAATAACACACATCATAACATCTAACTAGTAAATGATGGATTTTTGACATGATCCTAAAATAGAAAACTAAACAAAAAAAAATTAAAAAATAAACCTTAAAATGGAAAATTAAACCCTAAAAAATTGAAACCTAAACACTACAATGTAAACTAAACCTTAAAATGAAAACTAAACTCTAAATTTTAAAATTTTGTCTAATATCATCACATATAACTGTCATAAATCATCGCATATAACTATTATATATCATCATATATATTTGAATGATAATAAATTTTTACAGGGTTCACCTGTCAAAGTGCATCCAGGTGTATATACTAAATTGACACATTTTTTCAGTTGGACTTTTCAATATTTTTTAGGTATAATGTTAGGTCATGTCGATTTCCGCAGTTCCATTTTCATTGTTCGATTTCTCTCATTTTTGTCCCAATTTGACAGATTGATATGTTAGTTATATTTGAACATTGCGTATTTAGGGGTACATTAAATAAATTTCTAAATTTATGTGGAAATGTGAAATGAAACTATTAAATGGGTCGAACATAATATTTTACTTGCATACACTTGTATTAGGTCAGATTCACGGGTCATGACCTGTTAGGCTATTTGACCAGATATTATAATGCATTGGTACTATAATGTATTAATTTTTATAAAATAATGTATTATTATAAAATTTTGGCCTAATAGATAATTTCTTAGTTCGATTTGATAAGAATTTGCTTTTTTTATTGTTTCATTGATATATATATATATATTTATCAAAATATTGCAATTACCTCAAATATGAAATGATTTCATTTTAAATTGTGTTTTATAGTTTTACACCAAACCTCTGCATACTTCTGTAATTACGAGTGGGAGATGAGGCAGTTGTGAGAATAAATAGGGGACAGAGTTATAAATGTGACGTTGACGGGCGGGGTGACATGTCTGTTAACTGCTCTCCACGTGGACGTCCACATCTGGGTTCCACAGGTGCCATCGTGGCAGACTGGCCACGTGGAGATTATCCTATGGTGCTCCGCCTCCGTGTAAGTGGTGGGGTATGAAAAACCCATTAAATTAGTGGGGGCGATATTTTGATTCAAATAATCTTTATATATGAATGCAAGATTATTATAATTTATGTGACTGTTTTGTATGTTTAGTTTGACAAATAAAAAAATTTTGTGTTTCGTTTGTTTATGTGTTATTTGAGATTTATATTTATTTAATTTAATATTTTTATTTTTAGGAAATGACTACGGTGCCTTCACGGTACCATGTCCACCACCCCTCGTGCATTTATATCCGTCCATCTTTAATATTTATACGTTAAAATTGATTCAATGGTTATAAATATGTGAGGAATGGTGCCTTCACGGCACCGTAGAACTTCCCTTTTTTTTAATTGTATCTTACCTAATTTAATTTTTTTATTATATTTTGTCTTATTTAATACTTTACTTTAATTTTTCTAATATAAAAATATAAATAAATCATATATAATTAGTATATAAGATCTAAATTAGTTATTTTAATTAAATGACAAACTACATATGAAGTAATTTAATTAAAAAAAATTATTATGAAAATAATCAAATAAGTTTTATTGATAATAGAATTTAAAATAATTTTATTTTTGGAGTTTTTAATATTCTATATAGGTAAAATATAAGTTATTTACAATAATCTACGCATGTAATTAAATATAAGTAATGCCTTCAATCTAAATATAAAAATATTAAATTATATACTAATAATAAATAAACACTGATTAGACATCAGTACAATGCGACACGGGTTGAGAGTATAACATTTTTTAAATATCTCAAAGTATGTAACTAATAATTATTAACGAATTTATTCAAAATATTAATATATAATAATTTAATAATAATAATTAATAAAATAGATGTTGGACACGAGTTTAGAATATGACACTTTTTGAATTTTTGTAAGTATGTAACTAAGATTATTAATGAATTTAATTTAAACATCAAATACAAAATTATTTAATATTTATAATAATTAATAAATAGATTTTAGACATGTACAAGGCATGAGTTATTAATACATTATTTTAATTTTTTATTTTAAATTTAATATTCTATAACTATCACAAATATTTTTTATATTTATCTTTTGATAAGTCGTGTGTAATACACGGGTGTTAAATAACTATATATTAATGCAAAATCCTCCTAATCTATGTGTCTTCTTCATATTTCTCGCTTGGATAGTAAAAAAAATTGGTGCTTCTGGTGCTTTTGTGTCATTCGAGCCTAATATATATCTAATTTAATATTTTTCTTTTATTGTATCTTGCCTAATTTAATATTTTCTTTTTATTATATTTAGCTTAAATTAATAGTTTTCTTTTATTGTATTTTGTCTAATTCATTAATTTTCTTTTATACCCCTAATATAAAAATATAAATAAGTCATATTAATTAGTAAAAAAAGTCTAAATTAATTATTTTAATTAAAATACTAATTCATATGAATTAATTTTAATTATAATGTAACTAAATAAATTGTATTTATAATTAAAGTTGAAATAATTTAATTTAAAATTTTAAATATTCTGTATGTGTGAATTATGATATATTTCAATAATTGGAGTATGTAACTAAATATTAGCAATGAATTAAGTTTATATATAAAAAAATAAAATTATATAATAATAATTAATAATATTTATTAGACAATGGCACAATGCGAGAAGGATTGAGAGTATGACACTTTTTGAATTTTCAAAGTATGTAACTATACATATTAACAAAACTAATCTAAACATAAAAATAAAAAATGAGTTAATAATAATTAATTAACTTAGATTAGAGACAGGTTGAAAATATGACATCTTTTGAGTTTTTATAAGTATGTAATATAATTATTTATGAATTTAATCTAAATATTAAAATATAATATTAATTAATTATTATTATAATTAATAAATTGAATAGGGCACGGGTTGAGAACACATCCTTTCAATTTTTTTATTTTAAATTTAAAATTTTTTAATTTTTAAAAATATATTTTATATTTAATTTTTTATTAATCTCGTTTAATACACGAGTGTTAACTAGTATATATATATAGAGTGTTAAATTTATTTAGTAATTTGCTAAAGAGTGGTAATTTAATTCAGCTTACGCTAGTAAAACTAAGTTTATCAAATTATTCCAATTTCGATAACAATTGATGAGTAGGATATATTTTAATATTTTTTTATTCTATTAAATGGTGATGTGATGAAAATAAATATAAAAGAAAACCTTATAAAAAAAAGAAGGTTTTTTGGAAAATCTAGAAATATTTTAAATATGTACACGACAGTATTTAAAATATAAAATCAAAAATATTTTGTAGTATCGAAAATTAATTTAATTTTTATTAAACAATATAATTAAAGCAAAATCTGGAAAGATATTTTTAAAATCTAAAATTATGTTAAATATGTTAAAAAAGGAATTTAAAATATATAAAAAACTGAAAAAATGTTTTATAAACTTTGAAGTTATTTTAAATATGTAAAAAAGTAAAATATAGCGAGTCATTCGTGTGACCGTCATTTTCTGATACTTTTAAGCAACATACTTATCAAACAAAATAATCAAACTTTTAAGGTAAACAATCGGTACTTTTCAAAATAAATATTTACACAATTTCGAAAAGTATGATTTCTCTATTCAAAAGTGTGAGTATTTGTTTGAAAAGTTTGTTGTTAACTTTGGTGTATGAAGGTCATGCAACAATTTTTGTGGAAAAGAAAATTACTTAATTTTTTATAACAACGTGTTCGCAAAAATAAAAGTTGTTCAAGAACAAGGAATAATTTAATTATTAAAAAAATCTAAAATTAAAACCTGGAAATATGTTTATAAATATTAAAGTTTGTCTAAAAAAACTAAAAACTAAATTCAAAAACTATAAAATGTTAGAAATTTTTTTAATTGGTTATGAAAAATCTGATTTTTCACAATACGACTTACAAATATAATTTTAATAATTAGTAGATAATTATAAAGTTTCAATGATATTTTTTTTACTAACTTTTACATTTTTTAGTTAAATTTTAGTTAACGAAATACTCGTGGATACATTAATTCCACATTTGATAATATTTTTTTGGATTTAATGAAGAATCATATTTCAAAAATAGTTTTCAATATTTAAAAATGACATTCATTTTTGCCTAACCAAATATAGGCTATTTTAACCAATCTAAAATTTTATAAAATATTTTTTCAGATTTTCTTAAATTTACAATTTATATACATATTTACAATGCTTTCAGATATTTTATTAATATTTTCTAATACATATTTGAAATATTTTAAGATTTATAAAACATTTTTATAGATTCTTATATTTAAAAAATTTCAGATATTATAAAATATTTTTCAATTTAATAATTTAAATACTTCATTTACATATTTAAAATAATTTTATATTTTTAATATCTTTATTCAGTTTATATTTATTTTCGTTATGTAAGCATTGACTAGGCCAAAAAACAATAAAAATGTGTCCAAGTCGTCGATTGTCAACGAAAATTTGTTATAAATCGCTACTTTTGGGTAAGTTAATGGCTAAATTAGTCACCACCTATATACAGTGGTATTAAAATTCCACCACCCCTATTATTGTGGGTATTTTTATAATTTTGCCTTTTAAGTATACAATACTCCCTCCACTTCTTTTAAATATCATTTTAAAGGTTAGATTTTGTTTTAGAATATTTTATACCACTTTTTTTTTTTAAATCTCTATCCCTACTTATTTAATGAAATCAATACAAATCTAAAGTGACATTATGATAAGATAATTGTGAGTAAAGAGTGAAGAGATATTAATTAAGAGTATTATTGATATGCGAGAAATTGTGTAGTAAGTATAGGTTTATAAATATACTTTTATGAATTTTATATTGTCGCATATATTTATCTATCGTGTATATATTCTTTTGGATGGACAAGCACCAATCGTATGTTTTTTATTTATTTTGCAGTGTATTGTTGCTCGTGCGATGAAGATCGTTGAGTGGTTTATTGATTGATCTTGGCGATGCAGGTCTGTTATTGGGCCGCTCAACAGTAACAAACGGGCCACACGAATATATATATATATATATATATATATATATATATATATATATATATATATATATATATATATATACATATAGACAAGGTCATTTTGGAAAAAAAATGAGATACAAATGCAGTCGCACTTTTGAACACCTTTTTGCGAGAGAGTATACCATGGACCCAGGTGCACACTATAATTTAATTTATCATCGTATATAACCGACATATACCATCACATATAACTGGTACATATCATCACATATAAATGATACATATCATCACAAATAATTGAAATTCTAAATCTAAAATTTAAAATCTTAAAATTAAAAAAAAAACTTAAAATAAAAAATTAAACCCTAAAAATGGAAATTTAATCCCTAAAACAAAAATCTAAATCCTGAAAATCATCACATATAACTGACACATATCATCACATATAACTAACAAATATCATCACATATAACTGGTTAAATGATAGATTTTTGTCGGAACCCTAAAATGGAAAATTAAATAAAAAATTAAACCTTAAAATGAAATATTAAACCCTAAAAATGGAAAACTAAACCCTAAACTCTAACTAAACCCGAAAATGAAAAAGTAAACCCTAAACCCTAAATTTTTGTCACAGAATAGTACATATAAATACCATATATCATTACGTATAACTGTCATATATCATTACGTATAACTGTCATATATCATCACGTAATACAGGAGCACCTACCAAGGTGCACCCAGGTCACCTAATAAATTGCCCCTTTTTGGAGCAGGATTTTGAGCAGTCATTTATTTAATAATTTCTTAGTTTCCTTGGAAACAAATTGAAGTTATCAATCCATGTGAGGCTGAATCGTTTTTCACTAGAGGCGCAACATCAAGATTTTAGAGATGATTGATTGTGTTTCTTCTTTCACTTATTTATTAAGAAACAATTATTTATATTGTTTTTAGTTTACAGTTATATGAGCGACATATGTGAGTAGTTGATTAATTCTGGTCCTTATGATATTAAAACTCATTGATTGATTATGGTCTAATTAATTCCAATAATATTTATTTTGATATCAGTATGAAGTTGCTTATGTTATTCTGTTTTCTTATCATGGTTATATAATCTCTTATATACATTGATAATCTAGATCAGAGTTAGATATCAATTGCTAGAAATAGGACTATATTCCGCATTTATTGTCGTTTCTATTTCACTTGTAGCAACTAATAGTCGTGCACTATTAGGGATAACCCAACATGAGTTGAATTAACTAAGCTTATAAGTTTATTGCTTAGCGCCTAATGTGAGACCCTGTAAATTTGATAAATTTTGCTTTTATTTATATATTAATTAAATTCAATAAACGACTTGCTATTAATATTATATTACCTCCACATTGATTTCTTTTTAAATGGAAGAGTTATAAGACCTTAGAAATTTATAAAGTTTACTAAGTTTAAATATTCTAAAAACTAAACACCAATGTTAAGTTCTAAAGGTATATAATTTAAGAAAAATCCTAAAATATATTAAATGTTCTAATAATAATAATAATAATAATAAATATTAACAACAGCCATAAGACCAAGTAAATTATGAGGATTGATAAAAGACTTTTCTTAATTTAATGAGTAATATATATCAGACTGCTGGATGTTAAAATATTACATAAGTTTGTATACATAATGCAAATATTACCTTTTACTTATGACAAAAGATCAATACCGGCATAATGAACCCAATAAGATTAGTTATTAGAGGGGTACGTTGAGGCATGTGCATGTGTATCATGTTGACATACTGTAAATATATCATTACCAGCCATCTTTCCCTTCTGATATAGTGATATTGGAAGATAATATTGTAGAAGTATATCATGATAAGTTTTAAACCAACGAGGCGTCATTTCTGTGTGCAACTTTATATAAGGAATACAGGCTTTTCTCATTCTTACCATTCATGCTCCTAACATAGATATTATAGAGCCAAACTTTATTGAGAAAATATTTTGTCCAGCACGCAGCCGCAATTTCAACCAATGATAGACAACCACTCCCACACTTAATCTCTCTTAGAGGACGCAGTCCCCACACACGACCCTTCACCCATACCCATACAATACCATCAGACACCCACCCATATCCGTACAATCAACAAACAACTCACAATCAGACACTCTGAGAAACAAACTCTCGTGTATTACAAGATAAACAAAAAAAAAAGATTTAGTATTTGAGAAATAGTGAGACTCATTGAACAGATATATCACAATCG
>BMAC01000087.1:673949-749990 GCA_014905375.1 Phtheirospermum japonicum | reverse complement strand
TTGTCGTCGTCTGATGTGGTTGCTGTCTGATTTGTTTTGTACACAACTCAGTGTCAGTTTGTGCACATTAGTTTGTTACCTTGTGCACGTCCCTGCTAAATGGTGTTTTGCACGTGTCGTGAAGTCTTACAAAAATCTGTGCTTGTCGTCGTCTTATGTGGTTGCTGTCATATTTGTTTTGTGCACAATTCAGTGTCAGTTTGTGCACATTAGTGTGTTACCTTGTGCATGTCCGTGCTGAATGGTGTTTTACACTGTGTTATGAAGTTTTAAATAATTTTTCTGTCGTGTTATATGTGGCATGTATCTACTGTGCTCTGATTGAATGCGAGCTTTTGCAGGTGATGTTGAATGTTCTTCCCACAATTGTGAGCTTGTTCGACAAACTATGGTCATGAAACCTAGCTCTATAAAATATAAGTTTCCGATATGTGAAGATTCAGTTAAGCCTTATGTTAATCAGGAATTCAAAAGCTTGGATGAAGCTATACAGTTTTACAAGTCTTATGCCAAGGAGGTTGGTTTCGACGTCTGTCATAGCACAAAAATAAAATCAAATGATGGTGTAGTTTTTTGGCAGTATCTACTGCGCTCAAAACAAGGCTACAAGAACGAGAGTAAGAGAAACCCACCTGGATCAAAAATGACAGCCACAACAAGTGTATCCCTCACACCAAAAAGAGCAGCAACACCAGTAGTTGGTAAACATCAAATTAGGCGCCGGGTAACAAATATAGTTAGGTGTAAAGCTAGGTTCGTATGAGATTTAATGGAAATAGTGGGTACTTAGTCCATTTGTTTGAAGAGAAACATCACCATCCATTGGCTTCTAAAGAGTGCTTACCATTCTTAAAACAAAACCGAGCAATAAATGTCGGACATGAGAATTTTGTGTTGAATTGTATAAGGGCAAACATTGGTCCAGTGAAGTCTTTTAGATTGTACAAACAAATTTTTGGAGGCTACCAGAATATCGGTGCTACTAGTGTCGATTTCAAAAACTACAAAAGAGACTTGTTAGCATATATTTCAGGTGTTGATGCACAGTTGGTTATTGATAAGTGTTATAGAAGACAAGAAGTCAGTTTAGCGTTCTACTTTGACTATGAACTTGATGAGTGTGACCGGCTAAAGAGAATTTTTTGGGCTGATCCCATTTCTAGAAAAAACTTTGCTGTGTTTGGTGATGTGGTGTCATTTGATGCAACGTACAGAACTAACAGGTACATATTTATTTTTCTGAAAACATTTAAATTTCATTATTTTTACAAATAATAGCTTGTGCACATTCATGTTTCATTGTGTGAATATTAATGTTTCACTCTGTGCACATTTATATTTCAGTGTGTGCACATTTAAGGTTCAGTCTGTGCACATTTATGTTTCAGTTCATTGTGTGCACATTTATGTTTTTAGTCTGTGCACATTTATGTTTTAATTTGTGCACATTCATGTTTCAGTGTGTGTACATTAATGCATTAAATTTTACACATTAAATTAATAAAAATTTCTTCTGCTACAGGTACAATATGGTGTTTTCACCTTTCACGGGGATTGACAACCACAAAAAATGTGTCACATTTGCTGCTACGTTGATAGCTACTAAAGATATTGATTCTTATGTATGGGTCCTCAAACAATTCAAAAAGGCAATGGTGCATGAGCCATGATACATCATTACTGACCAAGATCCCTCAATTGTAATTGCATTTTTGAAGGTGTTTGAGACTACAATACATTGATACTGTATGTGGCACATCATGATGAAGGTGAGTGAAAAAGTTGGGCCTATTTTAAGTAGTGATGAAAATTTCAATAAAAGGCTTTAGGATATCATTTGTAATGAATACATAGAGCCTAAGGAATTTGAAGAAAAATGGAATGAAATTATGGAAGATTTTAATTTAGTAGATCGAAGGTGGTTTAGTGATTTATTCAAAATACGCGAACAGTGGATCCCTGCATTTTTTAGGGATGTTTCTATGAGCGGATAGCTGAGAACTACATCTAGATCAGAAAGTCAAAACTACTGGTATGGCAATTTTACAAATCACCAGGACAGTTTAGTCGAATTTTTCATGCATTTCGACAGTACTATGGATTCGCAGAGAAACACGTCATCGAGTTTAAAAACTGTGTGTGAGTCATATTTTGATGATCTAAAGACTCCATTAGCTTTGGAGAAGAATGCACGCTCTGTGTACACAGACATTATATTTATTGAGGTGCAGAATGAAATCTGTGCAGCGTGTTTTAGTTGTAGAGTTTTACGTGTTACTGACAATGATGGAAATGTTTTAGTGCGACATTCAAGATAATGGTAAGGTGTTTAAAGTAGTGCACAAATATGATGGTAGTTGTTCTACGTGCTCTTGAAATTTTTTTGAAAGATTTGGGTGGCTCTGCAGACACATTTTTGTTGTCTTTAAGGACTTAAACATGGATGTTATCCCACGAAAATTTGTCATTTCCCGTTGGACTAAGAACGCAACTCTAAATCCAATGTTTCACATCAATGATGCCATTATCGAGCAATCTGCAAAATTCGTTGAAAGAAAGTTTCTACTTAACAAATTGTGGTCTGATATACACTTATGTGTGGCATTGGCTGAGACGAGGACATAACTCCTTGTTGAGTTTTTAAAGGTCATCAATGAACAAAAGGTGAAATTACAATTGAGCAACAGGATGCTTCATCTACCGCAAGTAAAAAATAGAGAATTGAAACTTTTTGTGGAACCGTGCCTGTTGAATTTGCTATTCGTCCTCCTATGCAATCGAAAAATAAAGGGGGTAGGAAAAGAAAAGAAACAGGCCAAGAAAAGTCGATTGATGAGAAGCAGAAGAAGGAAAAACAAAGGGTGTGCAAGACTTGTGGTGAAAGGGCCGGGTATAATACGAGAACTTGTCCAAAGAGAAAATAACAGGTTGTACATAGTAATAGTCAATGACAAAAAATGCACAATTGTATTTTTTGTTTTCCTTTTTTTTTTTTCATCTCTAAAAGGTATACATACTTATTTGCACAAAAATTATAACTTGCAGGTGATTTGAGGAATGAAGCAAAAAAAGAGGAGAAGTTGGCAGAGTTGAAGAACATTCATATTATTTTCTTATTTTTATTACTCTTAATTTTTCGAAGTAGGTTGTGCACAAACAAGTATGACTTTTTGCACAACAGATCAATCAATTTTTCACAATAGTGCAATAAATTGTGCACAGTGGTACTTAATGAATTCCTATTTTAGGTGATGGTCTTTTGGGCTTTTCGTACAGATTAATTGAAATATAGCTTTGTCTGAGATTCAGAAATAAAATAAGACCTTTTTGGCGTTTTCTAAGCTCTGCAGCATTGAAGACCCTTCATATTATTTTCTTATTTTTATTACTCTTAATTTTTCGAAGTAGGTTGTGCACAAACAAGTATGACTTTCTGCACAACAGATCAATAAATTTTGCACAGTAGTGCATTAAATTGTGTACAGTGGTATTTAATGAATTCCAATTTTGGTGATGGTCTTTTGGGCTTTTCGTACAAATTCATTGAAAATATAGTTTTGTCTGAGATTCATAAATAATACCTTTTTGGCATTTTCTAAGCTCTGGTTTGGCAAAGCTTAATTAATTAAATATGTTTACATATTTTCTTATCGTACATCGACAACAGTGCTTAATTTGGATCTAATGACAAATCCAACCCGATGGTCGGATTGTAATGATATCATTTACACAAATAATGCAATAACATAAGCACAACCAAAAAGTGCAACCATTGAAGTTAAAATCTTGGAAACTTAAATATTTCTCTTTCCCTCACCAGGACAACTATTAAAAAGTTCTAATATGCAAAACACAGCTTTTCCCAGTCGTAAAAATTTTCTTCTACTTACGAACAAACAGAACAACAGAAATAGACATCAAACATAATAAACATTATGTTCTAGTTTCTTCTACTTAGACAAGAATTCTTACACAACAAAAAGAGACATAAAAAAAAAGAAAATAAGCATTCCGTTCCAGTTTTTTCTACTTAAAAAAGTATTCCTAAAGAAGCCAAACAAAAATAAAATTCATCGACATGCAGATCATTTCTTCAATACAACCTTTCATTCTAGTTTCTTTGCCTTGTAAACTGGGACATACTGTTTCGCAAATTTCATGTTTACGTCCTTCAAATCGCTTATCTCTGCGCATGCCAAGGTCTGTCAATACTTATTACAGATGCAATTCACCTGTTTTTTTATTCCCGCTTCTAATCTCACACGTCCAGTTGCCTTTCAATCCAGCCCCCATGTATGTCTCCATGTGTCTCATGGTCAAAACACCCGAATCCGTGTTTTCTACCCCTGTTGTACATGGTATCTCGAGAAAATGTGGTTGAATTTTTGAAACCACATTGGCGTAGTGGGCCATGCTTTGTCCTCTTAGAAACTTCGAAAACGCATCCTTCTGCAAAAAATAAATAAAAAAGAGTTTTATGTGGACAAAAACAACAAGGAAGATAATTTGAAAAAAATGTTAATGCTAAAGAATTATGTCTGCACATTATTTCACATTATTGTGCACATTTATGTTTCAGTCTGTGCACATTTATGTTTCAGTTCAGTGTGTGCACATTCATGTTTTTAGTGTGTGCACATTTGTGTTTCAATCTGTGCACATTTATGTTTCAGTGTGTGCACATTAATGCTTTAATCATTAAATCAATAATGTGAATTATTTTGCACATTAAAAAATTACTTCATAATAAAAAACCAAAACATCCCTAAGCCATTTTATTATTACGGAAACAAAGACATAGAAACAACAAAATATAATTATGATGCACTAAGTAAATTCTTTAAAAATTGGTCTTACCAAACTCATATCATATTCTTTATGTGTTTTTGCATTCACGTCATTTGGTGCAGTGCTTTCCAGTATATCAAATCGTTTTGCCTTGATTGAAAAGCACATGATGTACGAGTAGTTTCCAGTGTGAACGGGGAAGAAAAACTGCAAATATATATATATATATATATATATATATATATATGTATATATATAGAAAACTAAATCAAAAATTAGTATAATGATATCGAATAACGTACCAGTGATATATCTTTTGTTTCAAACGTTTTCATCCTTTTCAAGTCTGTATCTAGGGCCTGAGTAAACATCTGATATTTCTTTTATTTTCTATTAGCACCAACAAAAAGTAGTTGCACACACATGTAAAATTGTATAAAAGAATATCATGTGATATAATAATGTAAAAATATGAAATATAAATTAAGTATTTCTAACCTTGTTACAAGGGCCAATGCTTGCAAAATATCTACTTGGAGACCCCCAACCTTTCAACTTTTCATTGTCGTTTAAAAAAATAGACCATAAATCCGATACACGACTATTCAATTGTTCACCTGCCCTTAAGCTTTGTAATACATCTCTTGAAACATAAAAATTATTTCTCTTGAAAATAACTTCATTCTTGTATTACAAGAATGCATGCATTAAAAAATACGCAGAAAAAAGATAGATAATAACCGAATATATACTAGTAAAAATATCTTACAAACACTATTAAAGACACAGAAAAGTATATATAACTTATTGTTCAGCGTCAGCATTCTTCAAAACCCATTTTTCAATATATTTGTTCCCTTATCTTGAATGGTGATTTCAATTTGCTAGCAACTTCTCTCCTTTCTAATAGCTCATCCTCTGGTGTTAATCGCTTAGATCGTCTCATTGGAACATCTTGTACACCTTGAACATGTTCTGCAGCTGAAGGGGCGTTAGTGGCATTCTCAGACTGGGTGATGATCTCTGGCTGCTCATCAACGATTGCACGTCATGGGTGTACATCAACATGCACAGAAGGGGCCTTTTTCAGATTGACAACCATAATTTGTTTGATTACCACAATATCGTGAAAGTTCATTATCATCCTCATCATCTTCAGATATACCTAAGCTGAAATTAGGCATAGTAGTTGTGGTGTTTCGAAACTCATCCCTCTTTGAAATTGCTTCTAAAATCTCATCCATAGCATTGATAGTCTCAGCGGTCCAGTCATCAAAAGTTTGTGAGGCATTGTGGCATCCCTCTTGCGCTTTGTTGGTACCTTCTTCTGGTTTGTCGATGCCAGATTATGTTCCGCCAATGCCCCCATGTTCTTCATTGATGCCCTGTTGTGTTTGGTTGACATTATCTTGGCTTCTGTTGACACGCTCTTGCGTTTTTGAAATGTCAAGGAATGATTGTACCGCATCTTGCATCTTCATGAATTTCTTATCTTCCAATAACACTTGAGGGGCTCTTTGCACCATCTCTAATATTTCAAGACCAGTAGATGCAAGCAACCTGGTCTTTGTAGCAAATTCCTCAACAAAAGCCTATTTCACAAATACTTATATTTAAAAGTCTAATATAGACAACATTTAGAAACAAATATACATTAGCCATAAAAATAATGAACCTATTGCACATTATTTGATATACTCGTGCACATTAGTTCATAACTGCATGCACAAAATAGCCACTATATACATAACTATTAAAAAATGCATGCATATCAAGTTGCACATTAGTTCATACAGTCGTGCACATTAGTTCATAATTACATGCACAACTAGATACTATATACAAAACTATTTAAAAAATACTTGACATAAAATTGCACATTAGTTCATACTGAAGTGCACATTAGTTCATACAGTCGTGCACATTAGTTCATAATTACATGCACAACTAGCACTACATACAAAACTATTAAAAAAATACTTGCACATAAAATTGCACATTAGTTCATACTGAAGTGCACATTAGTTCATAGTTACATGCACAAAATAACCAATATATTCAAAAATAGCCACTTCAAATACCTGTACAGACTCCCTGTTGCCAGCTTCCTTGTTTCTAGCATTCTTATTTCCAGTACTCTGCTCCTCGTTCATTCTTTTTTTAGGAGCATCCATCAATTTTAGATTTTTCAGCACCTCAGATTCTGTTTCTCCACAAAACCCCTCCCAAATGCACCAGTTTTCTCCTCCGCAGCTTCTCTATCTTTCAACAACATGTCGGTTCATCCTTTGTAAGTTGGAAAACTTCTTTTCACATTGCATATAGATAACACAACTTTGTCCACATAAAACACCTACATTTAAAAAAAATAATTAAAATTTTTTATTGTATAAATTTTTAATTATATATAAAAACAACACTTGTGTTAAGAACACTGACCGTCAAAAATAGGAGAGGTCCTGTGTACCACTTTTCCTCGCTATCCTCCCAAGGCATCTTTGTCCTCACCAAGTACTCGATCATATACTCACACCAATTCATATCCTTAGTCTTTGATTGATCGTCAAGAAGATGCAATACATAAGTGTGAACTTTTCCATTACTCTGAGCTTCAAAACAAGTAATTAACAAGCAAAATAACAAAGTGTCTCTTGAACCAGTCGCCACCGTCAACATATTCCTTCATTTTCACAGCAAGATTTGTTGGGGTTATCCCATCAGGATTAGGCTAAAAAAAACCTTGAATTCTTGATCAAGTTCTGACTGCTTCCTTTTCTTCTTATTAATGATTGAAATCTTCCCACGGGTAAAGCCAAAAACAGAGGACACATCATCTTCTTTAATGTGCAACTTTGACCCACCGTACTTCAGCTTGTGATCAAGGTGATTGAAGTTTTTCACTAACCAGTACCCCATCTTTACTAGTATTAAAGTTATTCATAAATCCAAAAGAGAAAAAAATCCAATATCTGCAACATCTTTTCTCTGGCATTCATTTAATGATGACCAAACCCCAAGCGATGACCTATTGTAAAAGGCAAACTTGGGGCCATCGCTGCGACTGGTAGCACAATCAGCAAGTGCAGGTATAAGGCTCTCAAAGTCATCATCATCTGCTGCTAAATAATACAATTAAAGAATAAAGTTAAAAAAAAGATAAAAATAAGTATAATATAGACTGCAGAGCTATCAATGACGAAAATCACAAGAGGAAATCAAACTGCAGTAGCTATCAATAACCCTTAACCCAAGAACAAAAACACACTAAAAATTCAATTACTACCATAACAGAAGAAACAAATTAAAGCTAGCAACTATTTTACACCATTCATCGTCTAATTGAAAAAAAAACAGAAAACGAATGTATGTAAAAAGTTAATTGAAAAAAAAAGTAATTGAAACACGTACCAACATTCTTGTTGGGAGAAATTTTCTTTTTCGGTTGATATTTTTGCGGAGTTTGTCCCATCGATTGTATATACTAGGGTTTCGGGATTTTGAAAATGGAGAGGAGATGGTAGATAGCGAGGGTTTCGGAGAATGGAGACGAATTGGGATCAATCGCGAGTGGGTGATCGCTTCTGTGAGACGAAAATGGAGCTTAGGGTTTCGGGATTTTGAAAACGGAGAGGAGATGGTAGATAGCGAGGGTTTCGCAGAATGGAAACGAAAATGGAGATAAACTGCGAATGAGTGAAGTCTTCAGTGAGACGAAAATGGAGACGAGAATGGAGCTTGCTTCTTTGCAAAATAATAGAGATAAATGGCTTCTTCTGGCTTCTGTTCGAAAATGACGAGTGGGTGTGGGTAGTTTCTGAAAAACGAGAGAAAGGACCTTAATTACAAAAATGCCACTGAAAAGCTCAAAATTACTAAAATGCCAGCGGAAGAATTCAGAAAAAATAATTAAAATGAGTGGTCAGGATTCATTCTCATTTCTCACCTACGGATCTATTCTCACATGATCCTATACATACATACATATATATATATATATATATATATATATATATATATATATATATATATATATATATATATATGGGTGGGTTCCAATGAGAACCCTCCCTTATTTGAAAAACTGCCAACTAGTGTTTTTTATTATATAACAATAGTGCTTTTATTATATAACTTTAATTCTTTTAATCAAATAAGAAAAAATACAAAAATCTGATCCATCCATTTGATTAGATCTAAGGCCCATAACTGACCTTAGGTTCACAAATAAGGACACGGTTCTCATTTGAACCTAATCATATATATATATATATATATATATATATATATATATATGCAGGATCATGTGATAATGGATCCGTAGCTGAGAAATGAGAATGAATCCTAGCCAATCATTTTAATAATTTTTTTTAGCAATTATTTGGTGGCATTTTAGTAATTTCTGGACATTCGGTGGCATTTTGGTAATTATATGCCTTTCTCATTTTAGCAACACCCACTCGCGATTTTTGCACAGAACATTCCTTTCTCATTTTTTTTTTGTAAAAAAGCAAGCTCCATATCCTCTGCATCTTCAGATTTTTGCATTTCTCATTTCAGCAATTACCCTACCCACTCGCTATTTATCTTCATTTTCGTCTTCAAATTATCTGTATTCTCCGAAACCACGAAACCCTCGCCATCTACCATCTCCTCTCCATTTTTTCAAAATTCTGAAACCCTAGTGTGTACAATCGATGGGACAAACTTCACAGAAATCTCAACCGAAAAAGAAAATTCCTCCCAACAAGAATGCTGGTACGTATTTCCTGTTTTTTGTGTGTGAATTTGATGTTTTCGTATTTGGAATTAATATGTTATATGGGTGTTTGGATTACGTGCATTCTTTTTTCATGAGTATTGACTATGCTGGATTTTGTTTAATGATTAATATTTTTAGCATTTTAGTAGAACTTTGATTACTCAAATCGCTTCTTCTATTTATTGTCATTTAATTTAATTTTTCTGGGTAGGGTTTGTGTGAATTGCACATTGCATTAAATACAATTATAATGGCAAAGTTTTATTTTCTTCGTGTGATTTTTGTCATGGAATTCGAATTTGTTCATTTGTAGGGAAGGGTAAGAAGAAGGCAGATATTGCCACGAAGGACAAAGCCATAGTTTCTATGGCTTCTGATCCTCAGGATTCACCAAACAAGGATTCGGTACTTATTTTTTATTTTTATTTCTTTTTCTTGAATTTGATGTTTTCGGAATTAGAGTTAATGTGGCATATGGGTGTTGGATTATGTGTGATCTTGACATTGCTTTAAATATAATTTTAATGAGGTACGTTTTCCCTTTTTTAACACTTTTCTAGTCAAGAGAAGCCCACAATATTATTAACACTGTACATAATAATTCATTTGGTACTTTTTAATCACAAATATACTGAAAGGCTTTCCTTAATCATGAGCTGTCTAATCATCAACATGCTATCATTGACTGTATATTCTGCGATCGTTTTGAGGTAATTTTCTAGTCCACGTGTCTTTCATCTGGAACGCTCATAAGCTCTATTTCTTAGGGTGATAGTTCAATTACTATAACCAGTTTAAAAGCATTTTTGGGATGAATATCAGTTTTATGTGGTCTGTGTATATGCAATATCTCAAATGAATGTGATATACGGGTGTTGGATCATGTGTGTTTATTTTTGTGAAGTTTATTTTTCTCGTGTGATTTTCCTCATGGAATTCAAATTTGTGCATTTGTAGGGAAGGGTAAGAAGAAGGCAGATATTGCCACGAAGGACAAAACTGCAATTTCTATGCTTTCTGATCCTCAGGATTTGAGTCCTCAAGATTCAATGCAACAGGTAGAATTACGAACGAAGAAGAATGCAGATGTTGCCGCGAAGGAGACTCCTATTCCTGAGGTTTTTGCTCCTTTGGAGTCAAGTCCTCAGGATTCAAGACAACAAGTTGAATTACAAATGAAGAATAAGGAAGATATTGGCATGAAGAATAAAACTCCGATATTGGGTTCCTTTTACGTACCTTTTGCAGGAAAGAATACTGAACTGGTTCCCGAGGCTTCAACGAAAGTTACCAAAGTTCAAAAAACAAACAAGCAAGGTACTAAATTTAGGAATTTGGATATATATATATATGATAAATTTTTGGATTCTCACCATTGGTTTTTATAAGGAATGATGATATGTACACGGTAGAAAGTGCAAATAAATGTATTGTAATGTACAAACTAAGCTGCACTAACGTGCAAAATCTATTGCATTGAAATGAGTTTAGGCTTTTAGGGTGTATATGGTAGCAGTGCAAAGAAACGTATAGTAATGTGCAAAAACCTTTCTACTAATGTGCAAAGAATGTAAAGTAATGCTGGTTGTTTGTCACAGTTGAACAGTTCTAGCATATGCATTTGTTTTCTTTTTTGATATTTTTTTTTGTATGCTCCTTTATGGTCTTTTTGATATCCTTTGTGCTTGTTTTTTGTAGTACATTTTTTATATGTCTTCTTATATATATTTTGGAGAAAGTAAATAAAGTAAAATATGCACAGGTGCAATCACAAAGAAGAGGAAGATTGATGTCATTGAACCGAAAAGAAAAGCAAAAAAAAAAACAAGGTGTACTAATGTGAAAGCTACGGAACAAGGTATTTTTATTATTATTGCTCTGCAGTCTATATTATACTTTTTTTTTTATCTTTTTATGATAAATGTATATTGATTTTTTGATAATTATATATATCGCTCTTGTCTTATCAACCTTTTTAATCCTTTTTTTAACTTTATTCTGTAACTGTATTATTTAGCAGCGAGGTAATGATTTTGAGAGCCCTATACCAGCACGTGCTGATTTTGCTACCAGTCGCACGATGGCCCCAAATTTGTCTTTCACAATAGGTCAACGCCTGAGGTTTTTGTAAGAGCTTTGTCATCTTTAAATGAATGCCAGAGAAAAGATGTTGCAGATATTGGATATGGTCCTCTTCTGGATTTATCAATAACTTCAATACCACTAAAGATGGGGCACTGGTTAGTAAAAAACTTCAATCACCTTGACCGCAAACTGAAGTTATACGATGGGTCAAAGTTGAACATAAAAGAAGATGACGTGTCCTCTGTATTTTGCTTTCCCCGTGGGAAGATTTCAATCATTAATAAGAAGAAAAAGAAGCAGTCAAAACTTGATCAAGAATGGAAGGGTTTTTTTGAGCCAAGTCCATATGGGATAACCCCAATAAATTTCGTTGTGAAAACGAAGGAATGTGTTGATGGTGGCGACTGGTTCAAGAGATACTTTGTTGTTTTGCTTGTTAATTTCTTGTTTGAAGCTCAGAGCAATGAGAAAGTTCACACCAATATATTGCATATTCTTGACGATCTGTAAAGGTTAAGGATATGAATTGGTGTGAGTATATGATCGAGTGCTTGGTGAGGATAAAGATGTCTTGGGAGGATAGCGGGGAAAAGTGGTACACAGGACCTCTCCTATTTTTGACGGTCAGTGTTCTCTAACACAAGTTTTGTTTATATATATATTTGCCTTGTATGCAATAAAAATTCTTTTTTTATATGTAGGTGTTTTATGTGGACAAAATTGTGTTATCTATACGCAATGTGAAAAGAAGTCTTCTAACTTACAAAGGATGGACCGACATGTTTTTGAATGATGGAGAAGCTGCGGAAGAGAAAACTGGTGCATTTGGGAGGGGTTTTGTGGATGAAGAAACAAAATCTGAGGTGCCGAGAAATCCAGAAACGCTGGACGCTCCTGAAAAAGGAATGAACAAGAAGCAGAGGTGTAGAGGTACTGGAAATAAGAATGTTGGAAACAGGGAGTCTGTACAGGTATTTTATGTGGCTATTTTTGAATATAGGGGCTTTTTTGTGCATTTAGTTATGAACTAATATGCACTCACGTATGGACTAATGTGCAATTTGATGTGCATGTATTTTCTTTAATATTTTTGTATATAGTGGCTAGTCGTGCATGTAGTTATGAACTAATGTGCACGAGTGTATGAACTAATGTGTGATTTGATGTGCATGTATTTTTTTAATAGTTTTATATATAGTGTCTATTTGTGCATGTAGTTATGAACTAATGTGCAATACACTCATCTTTTTATGGCTAATGTATATTTGTGTCTAAATGTTGTCTATATTAAACTTTTAAATATGAGTATTTGTGAAATAGGACTTTGTTGAGGAATTTGCTATAAAGACCAGGTTGCTTGCACCTACTGGTCTTGAAATACTAGAGATGGTGCGAAGAGCCCCTCAAGTGTTATGGGAAGATAAAAATTTCATGAAGATGCAAGATGCGGCACAATCATTCCTTGGCATTTCACAATCGCAAGAACGTGTCAACCGAAGCCAAGAGAATGTCAACCAAATACAACAGGGAATCAATGAAGAACATGGGGGCATTGGCGGAACACAATCTGGCATCGACAAACCAGAAGAGAGTATGAGCAAAGCGCAAGAGGGATGCCACAATGCCTCACAAACTTTTGATGACTGGACCGCTGAGACTATCAATGCTATTTATGAGATTTTAGAAGCAATTGCAAGGAGGGATGAGTTTTGAAATACCACAACTAGTATGCCAAATTACAGCTTAGGTATCTCTGAAGATGATGAGGATGATAATGAACTTCCCCGAGTTTGTGGTAATCAAGAAAATGATGGTTGTCAATCTAAAAAGCCCCTTCTATGCCTGTTGATGTACAACAAGGATGTGCAACCGTTGATGAACAACCCGAGAACATTACCCAGCCTGAGAATGCCACTAACGCCCCTTCAGCTGCAGAACATGTTCAAGGTGTACAACCTGTTCCAATGAGACGATCTAAGCGATTAACACCAGAGGATGAGTTGTTAGAAAGGAGAGAAGTTGCTAGCAGACTGAAGTCACCATTCAAGATAAGGGGAACAAATATATTGAAGAAGTTGGATGGAAATCAGAAAATGGTTGCTAGCAATTTGAAATCACCATTCAAGATAAGGGGAACAAATATATTGAAGAAGTTGGATGGAAATCAAAAAATGGTTACAAACTGAGTTTTGAAGAATGCTGATACTGAATAGTAAGTTATATATACATTTTTGTGTCTTTAATAGTGTTTGTAAGAAATTTTTACTAGTATATATACGATTACTATCTATCCTTTTTATGCGTATTTTTTAATGCATGTGTTCTTGTAATACAGGAGTGAAGTTATTTTCGAAAGGAATAATTTTTATGTTTCAAGAGATGTATTACAAAGCTTAAGGGCAGGTGAACAAGTTAATAGTCGTGTATTGGATTTATGGTCTGTTTTTTTAAATGACAATGAAAAGTTGAAAGGTTGGGGGTCTCCAAGTAGATTTTTTACAAGCATTGCCCCTTGTAACAAGGTAGTAATACTTAATTTATATTTTATATTTTTTATTTTATTATTATACATAATATTCTTATGCAATTTACATGTGCAACTGCTTTTTGTTGGTACTGATAAAAAAGAAAAGAAATATCAGATGTTTGGTCCAGCCCTAGATGCAGACTTGAAAAGGATGAAAACGTTTGAAACAAAAGATATATCACTTATACGTATTCAATATCATTATACTATTTTTCAATTTAGTTTTTTAAATGTTTTTTTTTTTGTGCAGTTATTCTTCCCCGTGCACACTGGAAAGACCAATTTTTAAAGTATTTACTTTGTGCATCATAATTATATTTTTGTTGTTTCTGTCTCTTTGTTTCCCTAATAATAAAAATATATAATAAAATGGATTAGGGGTGTTAATGGTTTTTTATTATGCAGCAATTTGTTAATGTGCAAAATAACTCACATTGTTGTGCTCAATAATGTGAAATAATGTACAGACATAATTCTTTAGCTTTGTAATCATTTTTTCAAATTATTTTCCTTGTCGTTTTTGTCCACATAAAACTCTTTTTATTTTTTGAAGAAGGATGCATTTTCAAAGTTTCTAAGAGGACAAAACATGGCCCACTACGCCAATATGGTTTCAAAACTTGAACCACACTTTCTCGAGATGCCATGCACAATGGGGGTAGAAAACATGGACGGGTGTTTTGACCATGAGACACATGGACATATATGGGGGCTGCATTGAAGGCCAAATGGGTGTGTGGAATTAGAAGCAGAGATAAAAAATAGTTAAATTGTATCCGTAAGAATTATTGCCACACCTTGGCATGCGCAAAGATAAACGATTTGAAGGATGTAAACATGAAAATTGCAAAATAGTATCTCCCTGTTTACAAGGAAAAGAAACTAGAACGGAAAGCTGAATTGAAGAAGTGATCTGTATGGTGATGAATTTTATTTTTTATTTGGCGTATGTAGGAATACTTGTTTAAGTAGAAAAAACTGTAACGTAATGCTTTTTTTTTTTTATGTTCTTTTTTGTGTAAGAACTCTTTCCTAAGTAGAAGAAACTGGAACATAATGTTTATTATGTTTTGATGTTTATTTTTTGTTGTTCTGTTTGTTCATAAGTAGAAGAAAATTTTTACGACTGAGAAAAGCTGTGTTTTGCATATTTAAAATTTTTCATAATGGTCATGGTGAGGGAAAGACAAATATTTAAGTTTCCATGTTTTTAAATTCGATGGTTGCACTTTTGGTTGTGCATATGTTATTGCATTATTTGTATAAATAATATCATTACAATTCGACCATCGGGTTGGATTTTTCATTAGACCCAAATTAAGCATTATCGATGTACGTGAAAGAGTAGTTTTAGTGGTGATGAATATATCAAGAGGTTCTATGGTTTCGTATTATTAGAATTCGATTGCTATGTAAGAATCAAGGGGTTCTTAGCTTGAAATATAAATGAAAACGAAAAAACTATGTAAACTATGAAAATAAACTAACTAGGAAATGCAAAATGCAAGTTGGTCAGATGCCTCGAGCCTGTGCCTAAATTTAAATAGCAAGCAAGAATGAAAACAAGCAACCAAAAGCAATGTTTCACCAAGTACAACTAAAACAACCTAAAGTACAGCCATGCATGCATGATCATAAAAATGAAAGTAATGCAAATTAACAAAAATTGAAAGCACCAATTGAAAGAGCAATTAAAGTTGACGTTAATGTTAAAAACTTTATGCAGAATAATAAGAAACAAAGAGTATATCTAGGATTTAACTTAAAACTATGCATGAAAATTAAAACCAAAATAAAACATATGAAACACTCAAAATAAAAACGATCCAAGACTCGATTTATGATCTTGGTGTGTCACTCACCTAGATCCCATAGCCAATTCACAAGATCTAACAAGAAATCTAAGAGCTGAGGCAAGATTCATAAAATGAAGAACAAGCATGAAAATTAAAAGAATGCTTACTTGAATTAAGGAAAGAAAATACAAACTTGAATGACATTTCAACAAAATAAAATCCAAGGGAGTACTTGAATTCTTCTTGAGCTTACAAACTCAAGAAAATGCTTGAATTTAAATCTAAGATCTAGAGAGAGAAATTTAATCCCAAACCCATGCTTGGGTTGAGTGGAGAGTAGATATTTTCAAAACTTAGAGTTAGGTTCTATTTATACTAGGTTTTATTGGGTTTAAATGGGCCAGATTAGCCTTTAAGGCTTGTTTTTCCCCGGGTTTGACCAAAATTGACTAGTATTGACCTTGATAGCCACATGGTTAGAGCATGTGTTTGATTCGGTTAGAGATTATGCGCCCATGGGAGCGCATGGGTGGGCTGGGCCAGCTGGGCACCAGGTTTGGCGTTGATCTTGGCAAGTGTTGGCGCATGGTGTGGCGCTTGGACCTTGGCGTCCAGTGTTTCAAGTGCTTGGCGATAGAGTTGGCAAGCGCCAAGGCTTGTTGGCATCAGTCTTGGCGACAAAGTTGGCAAGCACCAGGGCTTGGCATCAGTTTTGGCTAGGAGTGGCGTGCCTTGGCTAGTATTCCAGAATGTTAGGCGTTTTGGATCTTCTCTTGGCGTCAAGTTTGGCTTGGAGCTTGGCTTGCCTTGGCTAGTATTTTGGCCTTCAATGCCTTTACCTATGAAAATAAGAATTTTGAACATAAAAACCCAAGAATTTAATCAAACCTCAAATTAACTGAAGTCATTTAACCCAATTAAATAAAAAAAATCAAAAAGAAACACAAAAAACACTAAAACAAGAAAAACAACCTAGAAAACTTAACTAATCGACTCAAAAACTACTAAAAGCAATATAGAAATCTAATTAAAAACACGAGAAAAACACCACAATTACATGCAAAATAACCACCCCACACTTATCGGTTTGTTCGTCCTCGAACAACGAACATAATAAAGAATGTACATGCAATGAACATTATGCAAAAAGAATAATCCTTGTGCTTATGCTATTTAGGATGATAACAATATCAACATAAACTCGTTATCGCCAAGCATTGCTCGTATTACTCTTCCTCAAATGAAAACCAAATCGATGACTTTTTCACAAATGGAATTTTTAGGGTGTTCGCTTAATTCACTCAAGTGCTTATTTATATGGGACGTGTATACGCTCGAATCGTATAATGCATGCATCTCGTCAAGATCTCACAAATTAAAAGCTCAAAATCACCCATTGTACATGACCAAACAAGAATCGAAAGAGGTCTTTATTTTGGGTTGTAATGTTGGCTCTTTGGTAAGGTATGGAATATATGGATATAATGGCTAACACACGATAAAACGTGATCAATAACACACGAAACCCTAACTTCTAAAACCTGAAGCTTATGATCGCTTCACCCTTCCCAATTTTTACCAAACTTTCAATCGAAACCCATTTGTTCGTACACACTCTTTCCCCACTTTTATTTCACAACACTCAGAATATTTTTGAATTTGCTTCATTTTACTAAATTTTGCCTTTAAATTAGGCTTTTCGCTTGAATGCATGCTTTATCACTTTTCGTGATTTGTGTTGGAGTTTATTCTCTTTTTTTTTTCTCTTTTTTTTTGTGTATAAGGAACTCAAAACCCAAAACCCACAATTCATTTCCCACACATTTCTATCCAACTAACAACATACTCTCTCACCTCATAATTTATGAAGATATAAGAGCTAAAATCGAGCTCGGCTAACAAGAAATGGGGCATAGGCTCAAGGGGGCTCATTTGGGATATTTAAGTAGCTTATATATTTGGATATGGCCGGAATAAGGGTGATATATGTGCCACGAGGTCATTTCTAAATTCAATCATGTACGAGCAAAATCAAGCCTCCCCAATGCAATTTCCATAAAAAATGCAAGCAAAACCGATAATTCACACAAGGTTACTCACTAGTTTGCACCGGGTTTTGGAAACAAAACCAAAAGATCTTTTAGAGCTTTGCAATCTTTTCACGAGCGAATGTTGATTATATATATATATATATATATATATATATATATATATATATATGTGTGTGTGTGTGTGTGTGTGTGTGTGTGTGTGTGTATATATATATATATATATATATATATATATATATATATAGGCGAATTTTAGATGAAGCACAAAAACTCAACTCCTTACACAAGAGGGCATAAACATGCAAACTCCCGACAAGTAAACTATTCAAACTTCCAAGCATGTGGAGATTGTTCAACAATGTAATAAAGACACAAAAGACACAAAAATGACTCAACCATATAGATGCGCAATTAGTAAGCTTCACTTCGCCAAGGCTCGAGTTAAGAAAGACAAATCATGCTTTTCGACACCCGGACCCTAACCACCTACCCACCCCACACTTGAACCATGCAATACCCTTATCGTATTTTAATGAAAGTCAAGTTAAAGGAGGGTGAGATAGAAGCTTCCTTAACCGAGCGAGTTTGGGTCGAGCTCGGTGGGGTCCACTTAAGCATCTAAGTAATTCAAGCAAAAAGCGAGCATGGCTTGTTTCTCCCGGCTCCATGAATGCTACTTGCTTATCAAATCGGCAAAGGTTGTAGTCGGAAAGCAAAACACTATAAATGAAAATCACACAAAAATCAAAAACACGAGAAAATATGTACATAAATCAAAACAAAACAAAACAAGGGTTAAAAAGAACAAAGAGAAAACACAAGAAATTTTTATTTTATTTTTCAATTTTTTGAATGTTTTTGGATTTTTATAATAAGAAAGAAAGAAATGTAAAAATAAAAGAAAAAAGTTAAAAGAACATGGGTTGCCTCCCAAGAAGCACTTGTTTTACGTCACTAGCTTGACGAACTCCCTTCTTGGTTATGTGGAGGTTGAGATGGGAGGATTCACCAATTAGTAAGCGTCACTTCACCGAGGCTCGAGTTAATAAAGACAAATCATGCTTTGTAAAACTCGGACCCTAACAACCTACCCCACACCACACTTAAAACATGCAATGCCCTCATTGCATTTTAATGAAAAACAAGTAAAAAGAGGGTGAAATAGAAGCTTCCTAAATCGAGCGAGTTTGGGTTAAGCTCGGTGGGGTCCACTTAAACATCCTAGCAATCCAAGCAAAAAACGATCATGGCTTGTTTCTCCCGGCTCCATGAACGCTACCAGCTTATCAAATCGGCAAAGGTTGGTGTCAGAAAGCAAAACACTAAAAAGGAAAATCACACAAAGTAAAAAACACAAGAAAATATTCACACGAATCAAAATCAAACAAAACAAAACAAGTGCTAACAAGAACCAAAAGACAACAACAATTTTTTTTTTTGTTTTTCGATTTTTCGAGTGTTTTTTGGATTTTTGTAATAATAAAGAAAGAAAAGTAAAAATAAAAGTAATAAACGAAAAGAACATGGGTTGCCTCCCATGAAGCGCTTGTTTTACGTCACTAGCTTGACAAACTCCCTTCTTGGTTATGTGGAGGTCGAGATGGGAGCATTCACCAAAGCAAAAACCTCCTTGTCGTGTGGGTCCATTCTTTGGAGCGTTCTCGTGGCATCGCGTAACCCAAGTAAAGAATGTTGAGAAGCAACCATTCCAAATTTCATCTTGGCTCGATCTTTAGGAGGAATGGTGGTTTTGGAATGGCCCAACAACTCATCTAGAAACCAATATGAATATGGCCGGCTAGTGTTCTAAACGGGCAAGTAGAAGTCGTCATGGGTAGATTCTCGGGTGGAATTATTATTTTAAAGTGACCCGATGACTCATCCAAAAAGCAAAAGGAGTAATGGTCGGCTAGTTTTTCCAACATGTGGTCGATAAACGGGGGAGGGAAACAATCTTCTTGGTGGCCGCATGGAACTTCTTAAACTCGATCAACATCCTCCATCCCGTTTTAGCCCGCGTGGCCAATAACCCTCCTTTCTTGTCCTCGATCAATTTCTCGTCTTCCACTATCTCCTTAAAATTCGGATTCAAATGCCTTCGGAACTCTCGAGGTTGTTTGACATCATCCTCCAAGACGAGTTTATGCATGTAAGTCCAAGGGCTAATTCTCTTAATAACTCCGGGTCTCCAACCAATAGCACCCTTACGAATTTTAATCGCTTCAATTGACCCCTCCTCTTCCGCTCGCTTCAAAATTTGCAAAGATGATAATCGTCTTGCTCTCCTCTTCCTCCAAATATACACACTTGAGGGGAGATGGAGGAGGCTTAGGCTCGGGATTGTGCCTCCTCTTGGTATCGTTGGGGATTAACTCGAACAATTCACCAATCCCCTCAATATACTCTTTAAGATTATCGATGGGATCGACTCCCAACCCGTCATCAACAATCTCCACCTCCCCCTCCAAAAATTTGTCGATTCCCTCAACGACACAATCACAATCCCCTTCACTCAAGTCGTTAGCATATTAAAACACAATGGACTCATCATTACAAACAAGGGACTCACCATCCTCATAACAATCCTTAATATAGATATCCCGGACAACCTCCTCCTCATTGCTCCTTTCCTCCGTATAAACTCGTTTGACCAAACTCTCGATCATGTCCATATGTACCCAATCTTTGTAATCTTTTCTTGAAAGATAAGTTGTAGGGGAAAGAGTATTAAAAACACTCAGAAACGAAACCACGTCCTCTTCCGATGGCGAGACAACCGTATTATCAACCACCCCACACTTATCAAGGATCGCATCCGTAAGAGTATGCGAAGGTGGACTTGGAAATTGTCGCATAATAACCAAGAGATCCAGATCGGGAAATGCGGTAGGAGCAATCACCAAGATAGTCGGACGAAATAGGCCCACGTGAGGAGTAACAAGAGGATTATAAGTCGTCGGTGGAGCAAAAAATGGTATAACACAATCAAGGCCCGCTTGATATCCATGACCCCCATACACTTCCTCCGAATGAGTCGTAGGAATGTTGAACAAGAAATATGAAGGACAAGACGTGGTATCATGACCAAACATTCCACACGATGCACACGGGGGAGTCGGGCTCGGGCTAGATAGCTTAATAATTCTAGCCTCCAAAGCCGCTATTTGCTTTTTAAACTCAAGCACAGCAGAGGAAGAAACTTTACTCACTTCATTAGCACTATAAAACATTTCTTGAGAAGACTTTGGCTTGGGAGGAGTAAACACCCCTAGAAAGGGTTTGTTAACATCTCTCATAGTGCGGATGGGGAGGCCACTTGCGACAATGGAGCTCTCACCTCCAAATAACTTATGCAGATCGGGCTTTGGGGCACTATTGTTGGCACCAATCGGGGCGTGATTGTAAGTAGGAAGACCTCCATACGGGCTGAGATTCAGAATTTAGCCACCCTCATACCCATTCGGACTCACAAAGCCACCATTAGACAAATTCGTGAATTGATTGGGAGCATCATAACCACCATATGGACCGGATGTCGGATTATGCATATTTGGAAAGTGATCGAGAGCACCATATCCTCCATACGAACCATTCGTACCTGTGTAGCCATTATACCCAACATGGTTTGCACCATGCCCTCCTATGTTGGGTTGTCCATAGCCGATTACACCATTGGCAACATGGTTTGCACCATGCCCTCCCATGTTGCCAAAACCATTGTACATCATCCAATTCCCAACATGGTTTGAACCATGCCCTCCCATGTTGGTAATGTAACCTCCATTGCTATCAGAACCTTGCATACTTAACAAAAATGTAAAATACAAACGAAAGCTAGAAACACAAAGAAACTACAAGCAAATAAAAAACCTTAACCAAGCCGATTCGCTACGGTGCCATTTTGAAAGAGTAGTTTTAGTGGTGATGAATATATCAAGAGGTTCTATGGCTTCGTATTATTAGAATTCGATTGCTATGTAAGAATCAAGGGGTTCTTAGCTTGAAATATAAATGAAAACGAAAAAACTATGTAAACTATGAAAATAAACTAACTAGGAAATGAAAAATGCAAGTTGGTCAGATGCCTCGAGCCTGTGCCTAAATTGAAATAGCAAGCAAGAATGAAAACAAGCAACAAAAAGCAATGTTTCACCAAGTACAACTAAAACAACCTAAAGTACAACCATGCATGCATGATCATAAAATTGAAAGTAATGCAAATTAGCAAAAATTGAAAGCACCAATAGAAAGAGCAATTAAAGTTGACATTAATGTTAAAAACTTTATGCAAAATAATAAGAAACAAAGAGTATATCTAGGATTTAACTTAAAACTATGCATGAAAATTAAAACCAAAATAAAACATATGAAACACTAAAAATAAAAACGATCCGAGACTCGATTTATGATCTTGGTGTGTCACTCACCTAGATCCCATAGCCAATTCACAAGATCTAACAAGAAATCTAAGAGCTGAGGTAAAATTCATAAAATGAAGAACGAGCATGAAAATTAAAAGAAAGCGTACTTGAATTAAGGAAAGAAAATACAAACTTGAATGAAATTTCAAGAAAATAAAATCCAAGGGAGTACTTGAATTCTTCTTGAGCTTACAAACCCAAGGAAATGCTTGAAATTAAATCTAAGATCTAGAGAGAGAAATTTAATCCCAAACCCATGCTTGGGTTGAGTGGAGAGTAGATATTTTCAATACTGAGAGTTAGGTTCTATTTATACTAGGTTTTATTGGGTTTAAATGGGCCAGATTAGCCTTTAAGGCTTATTTTATCCCCGGTTTGACCAAAATTGACTAGTATTGACCTTGATAGCCACTTGGTTCGATCCTGTGTTTGATTCAGCTAGAGATTATGCACCCATTGGAGCGCATGGGTGCGCTGGGCAAACTGGGCACCAGGTTTGGCGTTGATCATGGCAAGCGTTGTCGCAAGGTGTGGCGCTGATCTTGGCAAGCGTTGGAGCAAGGTCTGGCGCTTGGACCTTGGCGTCAAGTGTGGCGAGCGCTTGGCGTGTGCTTGGCGACAGAGTTTGAAAGTTCCAGGGCTTGTTGGCGTCATTCTTGGCGACAGAGTTGGCAAGCACCAGGGCTTGGCGTCATTCTTGGCGAGGAGTGGCGTGCCTTAGCTAGTATTCTAGAATGTTAGGCATTTTGGAGTCTCTCTTGGCTTGGAGTTTGGCATGCCTTGGCTAGTATTTTGGCCTTCAATGCATTTACCTATGAAAATAGGAATTTTGAACATAAAAACCCAATAATCTCACAAAACCTTAAATTAATTGAAGCCATTTAACCCAATTAAATATAAAATCAAAAAGAAACACAAAAAACACTAAAACAAGAAAAAAAAACCTAGAAAACTTAACTAATCGACTCAAAAACTACTAAAAATAATATAAAACCCTAATAAAAAACACGAGAAAAACACCACAATTACATGTAAAACAGTACGATAAGGAGATATGTAAACATATTTAAATACAAGATAACAAGCAAATAGAGAAAGAAATCTTTCAAACCAGAGCTTAGAAAACGCCAAAAAGGTCTTATTTCTAAATCTCAGACAAAACTATAGTTCAATTAATTTGTACGAAAATCCCAAAAGACCATAACCTAAAATATGAATTCATTAAATACCATTGTGCATAACTTAATGCACTATTGTGCAAAATTGATTGAACGGTTGTGCAGAAAATCATAATTGTTTGTGCATAACCTACGTTGCAGAATTAAGAGTAATAAAAATAAGAAAATAATATGAAGGGTCTTGAACTCTCCTAATTGTTCCTTTTTTTTTTTGCTTCATTCCTCAAATCACCTACAAGTTACATTTTTTTTGCAAATAAGTATGTATAACCTTTAGAGATGAAAAAAAAAGGAAAAGAAGAAATAGAATTGTGCATTTTTTTGTCATTAACTATTAGTATGTACAACCTGTTGTTTTCTCTTTGGACAAGTTCTCGTATTATGCCCCGCCCTTTCACCACAAGTCCTGCACACCCTTTGTTTTCCTTCTTTTGCTTCTCATCAATCGACTTTTCTTGGCCAATTTTTTTTCTTTTCCCACCCCCTTTATTTTTCGATTGCATAGGAGGACGAATAGCAATGTCAACTGGTGCATTTCCACAAAAAGTTTCAATTCTCTATTTTTTACTTGCAGTAGATGAAACGTCTTGTTGTTCAACTTTAAGTTTATTTTTTTGTTCATTGATAACCATTGAAAACTCAACAAGGATCTTTGTCCTCATCTCTGCCAATGCCACACATAAGTGTATATCAGACCACAATTTGTTAAGTAGAAAATTTCTTTCATCGATTTTTGAAGATTGCTCAATAATGGCATCATTGATATGAAACATTGGATTTAGAGTTGCGTTCTTAGTCCAACGGGAAATGACAAATTTTCGTGGGATAAAATCCATGTTTAAGTCCTTAAAGACAACAAAAATGTGTCTGCAGAGCCACCCAAACTGTCCTGGTGATTTGTAAAATTGTCAAACCAGTAGTTTTTACTTTCTGATCTAGATGTAGTTCTCAGCAATCCGCTCATAGAAACCTCCCTAAAAAATGCAGGGATCCACTGTTCACGAATTTTGAATAAATCACTAAACCACCTGTGATCTACTAAATTAAAATCTTCCATAATTCCATTCCATTTTTCTTCAAATTCCTTAGGCTCTATGTATTCATTCCAAACGATATCATTAAGCCTTTTATTGAAATTTTCATCACTACTTAAAACAGGCCAAACTTTTTCACTCACCTTCATCATGATGTGCCATATACAATATGGATGTATTGTAGTCTAAAACACCTTCGAAAATGTAATTGCAATTGAGGGATCTTGGTCAGTAATGATGTATCCTGGCTCATTCACCATTGCCTTTTTGAATTGTTTGAGGACCTATACATAAGAATCAACATCTTTAGTAGCTATCAGCGCAACAGCAAATGTGACATATTTTTTGTGGTTGTCAACCCCCGTGAAAGGTGCAAACACCATATTGTACCTGTAGAAGAAGAAATTTTATTGATTTAATGTGTTAAAATTAATGCATTAATGAGCACACACTGAAATATAGTGCACAGATTGAAACATAAATGTGCACACACTAAAAACATAAATGTACACACAATGAACTGAAACATAAATGTGCACACATTGAAACATAAATGTGCACACACTGAAACATAGATGTGAACACATTGAAACATAAATGTGCACAAGCTATTATTTGTGACATTAATGTATTGTTTGTGAAATACTGAGATTTAAATGTTTCAGAAAAATGAATATGTACCTGTAAGTTCTATACGTTGCATCAAATGAAACCACATCACCAAACGCGGCAAAGTTTTTTCTAGAAATGGGATCAGCCCAGAAAATTCTCTTTAACCGGTCACACTCATCAAGTTCATAGTCAAAGTAGAATGTTGAACTGATTTCTTGTCTTCTATAACACTTGTCAATAACAACCTGTGCATCAGCCCCTGAAATATATGTTAACAAGTCTCTTTTGTAGTTTTTGAAATCGACACTAGTAGCATCGATATTCTGGTACCCTCCAATAATTTGTTTGTACAATCTAAAAGACTTCATTGGAACAATGTTTGCCCTTATACAATTCAACACAAAATTCTCATGTCCGACATTTATTGCTCGGTTTTCTTTTAAGAATTATAAGCACTCTTTAGAATCCAATGGATGGTGATGTTTCTCTTCAAATAAATAGAGTAAGTATTCGCTATCCCCATCCAGTCTCAATATGAACCTAGCTTTTCACCCAACTCTATTTGTTACCCGACGCCTAATTTTATGTTCAACAACTATTGGTGTTGCTGCTCTTTTTGGTGTGAGGGATAAACTTGTTGTGGTTACCATTTTTGCTCCTGGTGGGTTTCTCTTACTCTCATTCTTGTAGCCTTGTTTTGAGCACAGTAGATACTGCCAAACAACTACACCATTATCTGATTTTATCTTTGTGCTACGACGGACATCAAAACTAACCTCCTTGTCATAAGACTTGTAAAATAGTATAGCTTCATCCAAGCTTTTCAGTTTATGATTAACATAAGGTTTAATTGCATCTTCTCATATCGAAACCCAATATTTTGTAGAGCTAGGTGTCATGACCATATTTTTTCGAAGAGGCTCACAATTGTGGGAAGAACATTCAACATCACCTGTAAGATCTCGCATTGAATCAGTGCACAAAACAGTACATGCCACATATAACACAACAGAAAAACTATTTAAGACTTCATAACATGTGCAAAACACTATTCAGCACGAACGTGCAAAAGGGAACACATTAATGTGCACAAACTGACACTCAATTGTGCACAAACAAATCATGCTCATCAGACGACAACCACATCAGATGACAACACACACAGATTTATTTAAGACTTCATAACACGTGCAAAACACCATTCAGCATAGACGTGCACAAGGGAACACATTAATGTGCACAAACTGACACTCAATTGTGCACAAACAAATCATGCTTGCATCAGACGACAACACGCACAGATTTTTTTAAGACTTCATAACACGTACAAAACACCATTCAACACAGACGTGCATAAGGGAACACATTTATGTGAACAAACTGACACTCAATTGTGCACAAACAAATCATGCTTACATCAGGCAACAACCACATCAGACGACAACACGCACATATTCTTTTAAGACTTCATAACACGTGCAAAACACCATTCAGCACGGACGTGCACAAGGAAACACATTAATGTGCACAAACTGACACTCAATTGTGCACAAACAAATCAGACGACAAACACATTAGATGGGACCAAAATCGAATAGAGATCTCCTCCAAAATCGATCGAAAAAAAATAGTTTATAAACATAACTACATCGAAAGAATAATCAAATTTATTGTTTAGCAGTAGATAAATATGGACTCAATACTACAATAAGATTCAGAGGTGCAAAATAAATTCAGTTGTAGTTGCATAATATTGCTTAAGGTTTTTGTCATATTTATCCTAAATTGGCCCTAGTCACCTCGCATTATGGAAACAAAAATAGAGAGGTGACAAGTAGAAAATTAGAAAATTAAATTTCTCTTGGATCGTATGAACTAAAGAGTGCATCGAGAATATTTTAGAACTAAAAATAGAAAAATAGGAATGAAAAATACCTGATTCATCTTCAATCGACGCCATTGGGGTGCTAGGAAATCTCGCGACCACGAAGGTAACAATAAATGTGACCACCAAATTGTCGAGCTCAGAGAAATCAGACCAAATTGAACAAGAATGGGCCTCTAAAATCTAAACGGCGAGACTCGATTTTGATCACCCTGAAATTAGAGTTCATCCTTTTCAGTGGCAGGGGGGTTTTGATCGATCCTTTTTGTATTTTTGGAGTTTACAGATTTCTCTGGAAATAAAATCGCAACTGTTTTGGAGGAATGAAAGTAACGAGAGTTTCGTAATTTGACAAAAGATTATTAATTATGCCTGTTAATATTTAATATATTTTGTTAAATTAGAGCCACTAGATTAGATTAGTTATAATGGTTAGGATTCATTCTTATTTCTCACCTAGGGACCTATTCTCACCGGAACCCAACCCTATATATATATATATATATATATATATATATATATATATATATATATATATATATATCCCCTATATATTAATGCATAATCCTCATTTCCTATGTGTCTGCTTCCCATGCTTGATTAGCTTCATAAAGAATTATGACGCTTAGCTGTCATCTGAGACTAATATCTACCTAATTTAATATTTCTCTTTTATTATATTTCTCCTAATTAATATTTTCATATTATTATATTTTTCCTAATTCAATATTCTCTTCTTATTATATGTTACCTAATTCAATATTTTATGTTTCATATTTTGCCTAATTCAATATATTACTTTTGTTCTCCTATATTAAATATAAATAAGTCATATTTAGTTAGAGAAAAATCTATAAAAGTTGAACTAATTTCTATTTATAATAAAATTTGAAATAATTTTATTTTTATAATTTTAAATATTCTATTTGAGTAGAATACGAGTTATATTATTACAAAAGGGAAATAAATATAAATAATATAAACTCAAATTTACTTATCTAATCCTAATATAATGTGTTGAGAATAAAATTAAAAATATATATGAAAACTATTGTTACGCCAAATAAGAAAGCAAAAACAAAAATAAATAAAAATAAATATTACGCCTAGAAAAATAAATATTAAATAGATTCTAAATCTCCGTATCTAATCCTAATATAATGCATTGATACAACCATTACATATTTACATTAAAAAATTAGTGTCTTACACACAAAAAATAAATAATAATAATAATATAATATTAAATATGTTTTCTTAATAAAATCATCAGTGTATGTTTTAAATTTTTACAAAATTAATCTTCTACGGATTTTTCTGTCAAGTTTATGGTATTTTGTTGTACTTTACAACTAATTTCGTGACTCCCAGGTAAAGATATTTGAAAATGCTTTAAAATGAAAATCAGTCTTATTGTAATTAGAACAAATAATGTTCTGACTTTTGTGTAAATGAATTTTTTTGTTAAGAACAATCTTCGTATAAATAGAAGAAATAATGTTACGATTTGTGTGTACCATTTTTAATAATATTCTTTTAATATTTGTAATGAGGGTTATTTTTTTTTTCAAATCCCACATAATATGCGGGTTTTAAACTAGTATATATATATATCACCCTATTTGTTAAAAGTGTTAACTATTAGGGGTGACGTGTCACACTGAGAGCATTTCAGGGTCCATTTGCCAGCTTCTGGTAGCTCTTTTGCTGAGGTGTTATTTTATTTTAATTATTATTAGAAAAACTAGGATATTAGTTTTCTACACCAGCTTTATTTTCTTTTCTCCATTGATATAGATTGCCTCGGCTCCTTCAAATTTTGTGTTTTTCATCTTTGACTTCGAATGAAAGTTCATCCACAAAGTTCAAACTGTCTAATTTATTCTACAATTAATTGTGATGATTCCAACTTTCTTCAGGGTCATGTTTCAAGATTATATTAGTTCTCTGGTAATAAAATTTCTTTTCTTTCTTTCTTTTCCTTATTTCTGGATCTATTTTTCTCTCATATATATAGGGTTGGGTTCAAATGAGAACCCGTCATTATATGTGAACCTAGGGACTCATCTTGACCATTAGATTGGATAATCTTGATGGTTGAGATCATGACTTGTCAGCATGGTAATAATGTAAAAAAATGCATTAATTAATTAAAAATGGTATTTCGGATATATATCAACGTTTACAAAGAGCACTACATTGTTATTTAGAAAGCACAATAGATTAAGAAGAAAAACACTACGATTGTATACAAAAAAACATCGAAAATTTGGTCTATAAACTGCAAATTCAAAAATTTGAAATGAAACTCAAATTTTCAACAAACCATAAAATTTTCAAATTTTATTCGTTTTGAATGAAATATATATCAAATTAATCACATTCTCAAGATCTACAATTTAAGATACACATTTCATGTTTTTAAACGTAAAAATATATATATATATAATTAAATAAAAAAAACTGGACTGATTTTAGCACTACAGTACTGTGTAAAAAGCACAATGAACCTGAACATATAATTGCACTGTGCAATATTAGATCAAAGGCCAAGATTAGTCCCTAGGTTCACATATAATGACGGGGTTCTCATTTGAACTCAATCATATATATATATATATATATATATATATATATATATATATATATATATATATATATATATATATATATAGTGTTGTTATTCTTATATTGTGAGTCATCTTTGTGGTTTTAGATCCGTTTCTAGATCTTTTATTAATCCTTGATCTTAAACAAGACATATGTTCAAAAGTAATCTAATATTAAGACTATTAGACTAAAAAGCTACTCTATAAGAGTCTCGTTAAGTGCACCGATCGTTTATATTGTATAACTCTAGAGCACTTGATATCGTTCCCACGAGGACTGTGATTATTAGTATTAACCGTCATTTTATTATTTAATCTACCGAATGTAAGGTTGTTTAACAATCTACTTAACTAAAAAAATGTAAATAAACTAACCAATTGATTAAGCAAGACGAAAAGCTAGAAATTGATTTTGAAGAATAAATTTGTGAGAATGATGTATTTGAATGTAGAATCCCCCGAAATTCACCTTGTGATTGCACCCAAGTAAATCAACATAATCCCTTAAGTACTACGAAACCCTCATATTATTTCACGCTTTCAAACACCGTATAAATTCTCTATTTTAATCAAAACCTCGAATCTCGAGTGAATTAATCCTATCCTCGAGTTGATTAACTGGGATCTCTTCCTAATTAAGACCCCAAGATAGCAATGCGAGCAATTGAATTTCCCTATTAGGTTTCACCCTAATCCGGAGGATTTATGTCGTACTATATCTAGGACTGCATGCAACTCCTTTCACTTCGTTTGATTAAAAGTAAAGAATAAACCCAAATTTAATAAATCGGAATGGTCGAGTTGAGAAAATTGATAAAAAGTACAAGCAAATTGAATGATAATAGTAAAATAATATAAATCAACCAATACCAAATCACAAGTTAGATTTAGGGTTCATCTCAATCCAAACACATACGAAGTTTAGTTCATGCTTGAATTGAAATCAAAGGAAGTGTAAAAATATAATATAAAGAAAGGAGAAGTCATGTTTACAAGTTTTAGTTTTCAATTCAAAGATAAAATTACTTCCCTAGAGAGTCTTTGAAGTATGTGTGAGGTTTTCTTCATAAACTTCTTCAATCTTCTCTCATTATTGCTTGTTGTTGTAATCTTCTAGCCTCCAAAATTGTCTTAAAAAAATATCTTAGGGCTCTTATTTATAGTTGCCCAAGTGTTTTTCCTAATAACTCTTCGAAAAATAGAGAAAACGGGGTCCAAAACTATCAAATTCCACTATTCGGTCCGAAACATGGCTAGTAGTACGAAAACACGACCAGAATTGCAAAAACACGGCCTGACCATGTTTTCTATAAATGGCCTGCAGGACAAAAACAAGGCCGTGTTTTAAAACACTACCTGGCCATGTTTTCTCATGTACACTTCTTTTTAACATTTCTCTGCGCTATGAAACATGGGCGTGTGTTAAAACACGCCCAAGGCATGTTTTCATTGAATCCTTAATATTTTAACTCTGTTTGTGCCTTATTATTTCCCGTTTCATCCCCTTGACTCTTTCTCTTGTATACATGACAATCATTGCCCTTTAAATTCACCCAAATTTGCTCCTCTTCAACGCCCCCACACAAATACAACATAAAAGTGAAAAGAACAAGAAACACCATAACAACTACCAAAAAACACACAAATAACTTTATATTAAACATATAAAAACTACTAAAAACATGCATGAAGTGATTATTATCATCTGGCCTCGTACAAGTTTGTGCATACATTAAGATCTCAACAATTAATGCATAATGAATATCTTTAATTTGTTTACATTTCAACACATTGTTTGGACATTGTAAAGACTGATATTATTTCCTCTCTGAACTAGAGCGATACCTGATGAGCACTTTCCTATTCTAATACTTTATTAATATATACTTTTCAAGACAACCTTAATAATCCTTGTGATCTATCCTAAAATATTTCCTAGAGAGAAATTTAGTGGTTTCATACAACAACTAAGAACATTTGCTGCAATCAAGATGTCATCAACATATTGAATCGGAATAATAAACTAGCTCCACTAAAACTTTAGGTAAATAAATCGATCAACAATGTTTTTTAAATAAAAAAGAAGTGATGGTATCAATGAACTTAAGATACTATTGACGGGAAGCTTGTTTAAATCCGTATGTTGATTTCTTAAGTTTGCAAACCATACATTTTTTTCATTCTATGGAGAAACAATCAAGTTGAGCTATATAAACTTATTCATCTAAACTACCATTTAGAAATGATGTTTTCAAATCTATTTAATGTAGCTCTAAATCATAATGATCCACCAAAACCATAATAAGTCTAAAAGAACCTTTATTATAAACTAGTGAAAAGGTCTCCTTGTAATCAATACCATTTTTCTGAGTGAAACCTATTGCAACAAGCCTGGCCTTGTGTCATTCGATATTGACATTTGAGTCATGTTTGGTCTAAAACACCCATATACACCTGGTTCTTTTACAACATTCTAGCAATTCAACAAGGTCTGAGACTTCTTTCTATTCCATAGATTTCAACTCATCTTTCATGCCTTCCGACCATTTCCTAGAAATAGCAGAGCTCCTCTTCCGACCATAGATTTCAACTCATGCTTTCTATTCTGATTCTTGAAGATAAACTTCATATTCTTTAGAAATAGCAGAGCTCCTCTGTCTTTAAGATCTACGCACTACAAGGAATTTGATGTTCGATGACGATACATTTTGTCATCTAAAGTCTATTTCTTCATCACTGAAAATAAACGATGATGAAATTTGAGCGTCACAAAGGTTGTCATGGTATGACTATCATATTAGGTGAAAGTGACAATTTTTTCAAGTGCATCACTAAATGTCCGATTTTGATGATGCTGATGTAAATTGTCATCATAGGTTATACTATTTGGTGATGTTGAATTCGTCACGTAAGTGATTAAAAAGTTGTCATCAAAAGATCTGTATTGTTGCCGTATGTTTTTGTTTTCAATGCCGAACACTTAATTTGTCATCAAAACATTTGGCTTTCCGTGACAAACATAACTACAGTGAAAATATTTATTGAGTTATAACGACGCTCATATTGTCATAATATGTATTAAACATTTGTCAAATATAATGTAATTCGTCACGATAGATTTGTTTTATACTGACGCAATATTGACCGTCACTGAACATCTAAATTACAATGACAAACCAATGTGTCACCATTTACTATGAAAGGTGATGAAATAATTTATCACGAAATAATTAGAAATATACTACGATGATTATAATCATCATAAAAAATATATGTTCGATGATGATTTAAGGGGTACATATGGTGATCAAATCCATTGTCATTAAATGAGTTTATATGGTGACAATTCAATCATCATAAATTATTTAGTTTAAGTGACAAGTTCAAAGTATTATGTGATGAAAGAAGTTTTCATGATTTATGAAAGTGACAAATTTAAAATACTTATGTGACGCTTAAAGTTGTAATAATTGAGTGAACGTGATTTGATTGTTTACTTTCATGACGACATAAATTGTCCTGAATATGTGCATTAATACCAAAAGCAAAGAAGCACTTATCATTACAATATAATGATAATATTCTAAAATATTTCTTCGACTATTCCGAACAAATACCAAAACACTGACAACTAGCCAAAATATTACTTTGAAATATCCAGATTACATACCAAATTCGACAACTAGAATTAATGTACTGAAACATTCAAAACAAGGACCTGGAAGCTTAAACTAAATCAAAAGAGTTATTTCATATATCAAGACTTGAGCTTGACTTGTTCCACATGTCAGCATTGGCAAACATAAAACAAAAGTGGGATTAGAATACCTGCAGATTTCAAATTTATAATTCTAAATTAGTTTGTAATAAATCATCAAAGAAATACTATACAGAGTTCACAAAACTGAAATTAGAAATTCCGACTTACGTGGAATATAATGGATCGGGCATTATTCCCACCAGAAGCAGACTCATTTGCTCTCATGAAAGCCATAAGCTTGTTGAGGCACTCGCCTTGCTTAGTCAGTTGAATTTTCAACTCATCAACTTAATACTTAAGCTTCGTCACTTGATCTTCCGAATCCTGTATCTTTTCTTGAGTTTCTACCAGCTTCTGTTGCAGGTGTTGGGTGTTCGAATCAGGCAATGTGTTGTGTTTTCTTGGAGGTTTCGGTCCATAACCAATGCCTTTGATACAACCAGATGCACGGCCAAGAACTTCAGTTTCTATTTCTTGTTCACTCTTGTCAATCCCTTCTTCAGCATATTTTGCTTTCCTTGCTATCATCTCATCCTAAAAACACATCGATGTAAGTATATTAATAATAACATGATCATTAACGAAGTTGGATTATAAAAAGCATGTGTTAGTTAGTTACCCAGTTATCTCCTGCCTCATCACTTGACCAACCACCTTTCACGGTATAATGCGTGCGCTTGTAAAGTTCAATAATATCACATTCATCGTCGAACTTCTCAGACTAATCGACATTCAAAAAAGAAAGGAAAACAAAATCAGAATCAGAATACAAATATAAACATTGCACCAAAAAGGAATAAACTTAATACCAAAATCTTCATTCTGTTACACTCAAATAGATTTAATTTATATATCAACTGTCAAAGATTTTCCCTTTATATTGCAATATATTTCACAACATTTTGATTTTACTAACCTACCGCTGATATAACTGAAAATCTTGTAGTAAAAATCTTGGTAAGACTTACAAATTCATTTTGAAGAACACTGAAAGGAGTTTGGCCTGTAATATGTGGAGCTTGCAGTTTTTTCCGATTTTTGGTATTAGCTTTACTTTGATTCTGCAAAAACAAAAATAATAATATTCTCATGGCAGAAACATACTAATGATATATATCATACTATATAAACATAAGTATTTGTTTTGAGAGATTTTACCTTGAATTCGGGTGAATTAAAATGGTCGCATAAAGATTCTCAGTTTTGTTGATCATGAAAAGAACGTGGTGAAGAGTACATTTTTAGTGGTGATGAAAATAAAAGTGGGATCATCTTGGTATTATCGAAATTTTATTGATTATAGAGATCAATGTGTTTTTAGCTTGTTGGAAGTAAAGGAACACAAAAATAAATGAAATTAAAGCAAGTAAAATGACTAACTATGAAAAGTAAATGCAAGTATTTTGTATTCCTCGTGCGAATGCCTAATGGAAATTGCAAGCAATGATGAAATTAAGCAATAAAAAGCAAATAAACAACAAGGTACAAGCATGAAAGCCTAAAGTACTACTATGCATGCATGATCATGAAATTTCAAAAATGCAAATTCACAATAATTGAAAGCACCAATGGAAAGAGCAATAAAAGTGACGTGAAAGTTCAAAACCTTACGAGAAATAACTAGAAACGAAGAGTAGATCTAGGATTCAACATAAAAATATGCATGAAAATAAAAACCAAAATAAAGCATATGAAATACTCAAAATAAAAATGATCCGAGACTCGATCTATGATCTTGGTGTGTCACTCACCAAATTCCATGGCCAATTTACGAGATCCAACAACAAATCTAATAGCTAAGAAAAAATGCATAAACTGAAGAACAAGCATGAAATTGAAGAAAAGAAAGAAAATAAAGGAATTCTTACTTGAATTAAGGAAAGAAATAACAAACTTGAATGAAATTGCAATCCAAAATAAAATCCAAGTGATGACTTGAATTCTTCTTGAGCTTACAAACCCAAGGAAAAGTTTCAAATTAAATCTAAGAACTAGAGAGAGAAAAATTTAATCCCAAACTCATGCAATAGTTGGGAGAATGAGTGATGTCTTACAAAATGAGAGTTGGGTTCTATTTATACTAGGTTTAATTGGGGTTAAATGAGTCAAATTAGGTTTTAAGGCTTGGATCTCTCGGGTTTGACCAAGTTTGACACAAAATGGCCTTGCTAGCCACTTGGCTAGCCTTTTGGCTTGATTTGGCTCGAGGTTGGTGCAGTCTAGGCGAGTTTGGCTCGGCAGGTGGGCGCTGGCTTGACAGGGATGGGCGCTGGCTTGGCAGGGATGGGCGCTGCTCGGCAGGGTGTGGCACGGAACTTGGGTGGGGGCTGGCATTGGCAGGCGCACGGGCGGGCGTGAGTTTTGGTATTGCTTGGCGCCGGGCGCTGGGCGTAGGCAGGTGCGGCATGTGCACGGGGGGCGAGCGCTGGTGGGCGGATGCGCGTGGGCGTGCGGGAGCTGCCGAGCTCATGCGGGCGCTGCGCGCGGGCGAGCGTGCTGGGCGCTACATGGCGCGAGTTTGTCCAAGGCATAGCATATTCTAGCGTGAGTTTTGGCTTCGTTTGGCATGCCTTGGCTAACATTCCAGAATATTTGCCATTTAAGAGCTTGCTCTTGGCGCGAATTTTGGCACGTCTTGGCTTGAGTTTTGGGCCTCCATGCCTTCGCTTGAATTCAAATCATTGAGGCACCTATGAAATGAGAATTTTGAACATAAAAACCCAAGAATTTCACCAAACTCAATTAATTGAACCCATTTAACCAAATTAAGTGTAAAATCAAAAAGAAACACGAGAAACAATAAAATGAGAAAATAACCTAATAACCTAACGAAACTCGACTCAAAACCACTATAAACGACAATAAAACCTAATTAAAAATACAAGAAAAACACCACAATTACATGCAAAACACGTGGCATGTTTTTCTTAGCCTCCTCAAGGTTTGAATACTTCAGGTAATGTTTGTGTAGCCTATAGCGCAGTTGTCGGGAACTTGACTGAAGTCTTTCAATCACGCATTGTTTGACACCTGATTTGTCCAGATTGACATTGATATGAATCTGCATATAATACAGTGAAGTATCATTAAGCTGATACAAGATTAAAATACATGTGAAAAAAAAGTATAAAAACCCTATCTGCATAAGGTCAATGCCCGACTCCAAACTTTTTTGTACATCTACCTCCTTCCACCTCCACGGCACAGGAAGGACATCCCGAGTCACTACTATTTTCATAGTTTTCGTGGTGTTGAAATAAATCAACGGGTTCATGGCTTGGTATTATTGTATATCGATTCAATTGAAGTATTCAATGTGTTTCAAGCTTGAAAAATAAAGGAAAAATGAAAATAAAATAATTAAAATAGCTAAACTAAACTAGAAAATAAAGTGAAAATTGGTAGGATGCCTCGTCGTATGCCTCAATAAGTAAATGCAAGCAAGTAATGAAAATAAGCAAGAAAATGCAAAGTTTCACCAAGTACAAGCATGCATGCACAAGGTACAACTATGCATAAAATCCTAAATAATGCAAATTTTCTAAAAATTGAAAGCACCAAAGTAAAGAGCAATAAAAGTTGACATAAAAGTTCAAATCTTTCGGAAAAATAACAAGAAGCGAAGAGTAGATCTAAGATTTAATTTAAAACTATGCATGGAATTTAATTCAAAATAAAGCATAAGTAAAACTCAAAGTCATGATGATCAAGGACCCGATCTATAGCCTAGGTGTGTCACTCAACTAGAATCCATAATCAATTCACAAGTTTCATCATGAAATCAAGTAGCTAAGACAAAAATCATGGAAATGAAGAACAAAGCTTGTAATTAAAAGGAAAGCTTACTAAAATTAAATGGAGAATCCAAAGCTTGAATTACAATGAAGGTGCTAATCCAAAGGAGTATTTGGATTCATCTTGAGCTTACAAACCCAAGGAATGCTTGAAAAATTAAACTAAGAACAAGAGAGAGAAAATATTCCACAACAAAGGAAGTTTGGGAAATTTTAGTGATACTCTACAAAATGAGAGTCCTAATCCATTTATACCCATTTTCCTTGGGCCTAAATGGTCAATTTGGGCTTTAGAAAGCTTAATTTCCGGATTTTGACCATTGTTTGACCAGGAAACGGCTCCAGGCGTGAAAGTGGACGACGCCGGGCGAAACTTTGGGCGCTTCCAAGCGATGGAAGGGGCGAAGCTGGGCGAACCTGTGGGCGCTTCCAGGCGCTGGGATGGGCAAAGCTGGGCGAACCTGTGGGCGCGGGCAGACGACGCTGGGCGAGGAACCGGGCATGGAAAGAGGCGCGCCTGGGCGAGGAATCGGGCTGCGTTTTGGGCGCCTAATTGCTACCTGTTTTCATGCCTGGTCTAGTTGCTCCTTCGGACTTGATAATGGGCGAGCCTAGGCAAGGCCAGGCCACCATTCCAGAATGTTGGCTCTTTTTAAGCTTGAGCTGGGCATAAATTCGGGCATGAAACTAGACGAGGCTGGGCTTGAGTTTTGGCCTCCATGCCTTAGTTTGATTTTAAAATCATTAAGCCACCTATTACAAGAGAACTTCAATTATTAAAACCCAAGAATTACCCCAAACCTCAAGGTAATTGAACCAATTAACCCATTAAAAGTATAAAATTAACAAGTCAAGTGAGAATTAACAAAACAAGAAAAACCACATAAAAACTTAATAAAATTCTATTAAAAACTACTAAAATCAACATGAAGATTCTAACTAAAATTAATAGGAAAAACACAACAATTACATGCAAAACAACTGCCCCACACTTATCGGTTTGTTCGTCCTCGAACAACGAAAAGAATCGAGAGTGTACATGCAATGAACATTGTGTAAAAAGAAAAATCCTTATGCTTATCCTTATTAATATGATGAGAATATCAACATCAACTCGCTATCGTCAAGCATTGCTCGTATTACTCTTTCTCAATTGCAAGCCAAATCGATGACTTCCTCACAAATGGAATTTTGAGGGTGTTCGCTCAATTCGCTCAAGTGTATAATATGGACTGTATACGTCGAGTCGAATACATGCACCTTGTCCAGATTTCACAAATCGGACGCTCAATATTGCTCGTAGTTCATGACCAAATAAGAATCGAAAGAGGTCTTTATTATGGGTTGTAATATTGGCTCTTTGGTACGGTATGGAACATTTGGATATCGTGGCTAACACACGATCAAACGTGATCAATAACACACAAAATCCTACTATACTAAAACCCGAAGCTTATAATCGCTTGACCTTTCCCAATTCACCAATCTTTCATTCGAAACCCTTTCATTCACCCACATTCCCGACTTTTTATTTCACAACACTTAGAAGCTTCTTGAATTTACTTCTTTTTACTAAATTTATCCTTTTTGAATTAGGCTTTTCACTTGAACGCACGCTTTATCACTTTTCATGATTTGTGTTGGAGTATTATTCTCTTTTTTTTTGTTTTCATTTTTTTTTTGTATAAGCAACTCAAAACCCAAAACTCACAATAAATTTCCCACACATCTCTCGTCGACTAACAATGCACTCTCTCACCTCACCAACGCGAAGATACAAGAGCTAAAATCGAGCTCGACTAACAAGAAACGGGATAACGGCTCTAGGGGGCTCATTTGGGATTTTTAAGTAGCTTACATATATGGGTATGGCCGGAATAAGGGTGATATATGTGCCTCGAGGTCATTTTCGAATTCAATCATGTACGAGCAAAATCAAACCTCCTCAATGCAATTTCCGTAAAAATGCAAGCAAACCGATAAATCACACAAGGCTACTCACTAGTTTGCACCGAATCTGGGAGCGAAATCAAAAGAGCTTTTAGAGCTTGCAATCTTTTCACGAGAAAATGTTGATTATATATATATAGGCGGTTTTTTTTTGGACGAAGCACAAAAATTCAACCCTTCACGCAAGAGGCCATAAACATGCAAAAACTCGACAAGTAAACTATTCAAACTTCCAGTATGTGGAGTCGTTCAACAATGTAACAAAGACTCAAAAATGACACAAAAATCGACTCAACCATATAAATGCACAAATAGTAAGCGTCACTTTGCCAAGAATGCGTCACTTCGCCAAGAATCGAGTTAAGGAAGACAAAACATGCTTGTAAAAACCCGGACCCTAACCACCTACCCACCCCACACTTAAACCATGCAATGCCCTCATTGCATTTTAATGAAACCAAGTAAAAGGAGGGTGAATAGAAACTTCCTTAACCGAGCTAGTTTGAGTCGAGCTCGGTGGGGTCCACTTTATTAATCGAGTAATCCGAGCATCAATCCGTCCATGGTATGGTCCTCTTGGCTTCATGACCGCTAGTCTCTTACAAAACGATCATGGTTGGAGTCGGAAATCAAAACATGTCACTAACAAAACGATAATAAACACAACAAACCATGTGCATAAGAGAAATGATCATCCAAAGTCATACGATAAACGTCCGGACGTCTCCACATGAATCCAAAACTACCGACTAATAACATATATATAAATTTACATAACCAAAGATACTACGAAATCAAAAGTGTGCGAGGGAGAGTGTAAAAGGTACGTGCCCCAAAGACTTTCCTCCGCGCCACTTACTCTTCGCTCTCCGATCTGGTGTCCTCCATGCCAAACCAAGGGATTATGGGATTAGACTCGTCCTCTCCAAACAATGATGGACGACTCGAGTCGAAATAACCGTCATCTTCGTCTTCTCTCTCGGGTTGAAACGTCATCGTTCTCGTATTCTCCGCCTCCCGAGCATCATCCTCGTCGTCTTCGAGGTCATCATTCTCGTTTAGCTCCTCACTCTCTCTTTCCTCCCCTCTATAGTCCGAATGAGCCGTGTTTTGAACCTTCTTTCTCGCGTATACCACTAGTTCCTTGCCACGTGCATCATTCGCTCGATTTCTCATCGATCCTTCTTCATTTTTCTCTTGTTCAACGCTTCCGACCTCATTAACACCACTCAACACCATTTCGCTCCCCACGTTTTGATAGGAAGCAACCGCTCGTCTATTTCCGGTTCGGACTTCCTCCTCCGAATCTTCACCCACATTAGCCGAGTCCCTTCTCATACACAAACATGACAGTAGCAATTTTTTTAACATTTTGTATTCTTTTCGACTTTCCTTACGATATTGCTCTTGTCGTTATTGCAAAATTCTCGTAGCTTCAAAATTTCGATCAAGACGATCCAAGACCATCGTCCGGAAACCCATATCCTCCTCACATCTACGATCAAGATCTGTTAGTGTACTCCGAACATCTTGAGTACCTCCCGCCCGTTCATTTAAAGGGATACTCGGGGTTGGAGGTGACTCTTTAGTGAAATTACGAGAGGGTCCATCGGAAGGAGCTGAGGATTTCGCAATTTTTCTCTTCTTGGAATTTTGCGCCTTTGCGTCACGGGGAATAAGGTTTACTTTCCGAACCTTAATAGTAGAATACCCCATATTCCGCACATCCACGCCCGCATGCATAGCTAATGCAGTAATAAGGGGTCCGAATCCAAGTTTCTTTGTGGAAATGGCTACCTGCGATTCAATCATGGAGAAGATGATCGAAGGGATACAAGGTTTTACCCCATTGTGTGCACACCATAGTAGACCCATTTCCACTTGAGTGATCTTGCTTGCTTCTTGTTTCCCGAGAATTACATGCGCAATGAACTTATGCATATAGGAATAAGAGTCTTCCTCGATATCTAACGTCATCGCTCTCTTGTCGTCTTCACTCGCGTCGGACCTCGAGATGCTTTTCCAGAATTCATTTATTTCTAGCTCTGTGAAACTCGCCCCCAAATGCACTCTTTCTCCGCCGAATTCTAATCCCAAGACTTGAGAGAGAACACTTTCGTCCACGTTGACCTCTTTCCCGGCAAGTTTACAAGTGAAGGTCGAATCTTTCCTCTCAAAAGTAGCATAAAACTCCACAACCAATTACCCACCAAGAACAGGTTCTACAATTTATCCGGCAACGGCGCCATTTTGTTTTCATAGTTTTCGTGGTGTTGAAATGAATCAACAGGTTCATGGCTTGGTATTATTGGAGATCGATTCAATTGAAGTATTCAATGTGTTTCAAGCTTGAATAATAAAGGAAAAATGAAAATAAAATAATTAAAATAGCTAAACTAAACTAGAAAATGAAAGTGCAAATTGGTAGGATGCCTCGTCGTATGCCTCAATAAGTAAATGCAAGCAAGTAATGAAAATAAGCAAGAAAATGCAAAGTTTCACCAAGTACAAGCATGCATGCACAAGGTACAACTATGCATAAAATCCTAAGTAATGCAAATTTTCTAAAAATTGAAAGCACCAAAGTAAAMAGCAATAAAAGTTGACGTAAAAGTTCAAATCTTTCGGAAAAATAACBAGAAACGAAGAGTAGATCTAAGATTCAATTTYAAACTATGCATGGAAATTTAATTCAAAATAAAGCATAAGTAAAACTCAAAGTCATGATGATCAAGGARCCGATCTATYYRCTAGGTGTGTCACTCAACTAGAATCCATAATCAATTCACAAGTTTCATCATGAAATCAAGTAGCTAAGACAAAAGGCATAATTGAAGAAAAAGCAAGGAAATGAAGAACAAAGCTTGTAATTAAAAGGAAATCTTACTAAAATTAAATGGAGAATCCAAAGCTTGAATTACAATGAAGGTGCTAATCCAAAGGAGTATTTGGATTCATCTTGAGCTTACAAACCCAAGGAATGCTTGAGAAATTAAACTAAGAACAAGAGAGAGAAAACATTCCAAAACCATGCAAGTTTGGGAAATTTTAGTGATACTCTACAAAATGAGAGTCTTCATCCATTTATACTCATTTTCCTTGGGCTTAAATGGTCAATTTGGGCTTTATAAAGCTTAATTTCCAGGTTTTGACCATTGTTTGACCAGGAAACGGCTCCAGGCGTGAAAGTGGACGACGCCGGGCGAAACTTTTGGCGCTTCCAGGCGCTGGGATGGGCGAAGCTGGGCGAACCTGTGGGCGCGGGCAGACGACGCTGGGCGAGGAACCGGGCATGGAAAGAGGCGCGCCTGGGCGAGGAATCGGGCTGCGTTTTGGGCGCGTAATTGCTGCCTGTTTTCATGCCTGGTCTAGTTGCTCCTTCGGACTTGAAAATGGGCGAGCCTAGGCAAGGCCAGGCCACCATTCCAGAATGTTGGCTCTTTTTAAGCTTGAGCTGGGCATAAATTCGGGCATGAAACTAGACGAGGCTGGGCTTGAGTTTTGGCCTCCATGCCTTAGTTTGATTTTAAAATCATTAAGCCACCTATTACAAGAGAACTTCAATTATTAAAACCCAAGAATTACCCCAAACCTCAAGGTAATTGAACCAATTAACCCATTAAAGTATAAAATTAACAAGTCAAGTAAGAATTAACAAAACAAGAAAACCCACATAAAAACTTAATAAAATTCTATAAAAAAACTACTAAAATCAACATAAAATTCTAACTAAAATTACTAGGAAAAACACAACAATTACATGCAAAACAACTACCCCAATCTGACTTGCGAACTTAGCACATTGCACTCGACTTTTAGGTCTTCCCATCAACGGATCCACCTCTATCTTCATTTTTTTTCCCCGAAGAAGCATCAAATGCCTTCATGATGCCCCTGCCCATTGTTGGGCCACGTTTCCTTTTCTCAAATTTGGAAACTGCATCTGCAAAATAATTAATTAGTATAAATCAAAGACTTCATTTGAAATTTGAATTAATGAAGCTTATTTAATGTATTTGAAAAATGTTTAAATAAACTTCATTTATCAGTAAAGATATTTTCATACGAGGAAAAAGAACTATATCAATCTAAATCACCCACCAAATAACTTTTAACAAAAGTCATTTTCATAATTATTTAAATCAACAATATTATGCATACATTAAACAAACTCCAAACTTAAAACTATTTTACAAATCAACAGTTCTACCCCAAATAATATATTGCCCAGCTCAACCAGTCACATTTGACATATATATCCAACTATGTAATCCCATCTTTTAGGCACAGGTAAGTTAATTGCAAATTAAGAATTGTAATTTCTCTTCCCAATCAGATGAATCTAAAATAAAAAATGTCATAATCTATAAAGAATGAACCATATATAAACCATAGCATGATTTTAGATCAAAGTAGATTTAATACATATGAACCTTAAGAAAAAGAAAAGTTGTACGTTATGAAATATTTGCCAATTTTGAAACTTGACAATGTCATGTACTAAATACTTACAATTGTTATAACATGATGACTTACAATTGATTTCAAATAACAAAATCACTATAGGTATCAAGTTTGTATACATCAAAGCACAGAAAACATATGAAGCAGATTGAAGACTATTACCAAGATGAAAAAAATTGAAATGTAAGTATCATAAACCAGTCTCGTCATCGTCTTCTTGTGATGAGTCTTCAGTGTTATTGGTTGATTGAATTCCAGGGCCTGTTGAATCAGTCTGAAGCCCATTTGAATCAGTTTGAGTGTTAGTTGATTCAGATCGGGGGATAGGAGATTGACTTTGAGGGTCATCAAGTTGGGTTTGACTGACAAGTGATTGGGTTTGAGGAGCAAGAGGTTGGGTTTGGGAGATAGGTGATTGAGTTTGGGAGATAGGTGATTGAGTTTGGGTGGCAGGTGGTTGGGGTTGAGTGATAGGTGGTTGGGTTTGACGACCGGTTGATGTAGTTTGAGTGCCTTTAGACAGAGGGGCTACAAGGTTTTGTGGCATGTGGCTGATAGTACTCGGGCTTGAATCGTTCAGACCGTCAGATTTTCTTGTACTCCTACGGTGTGTGGAGGCATTAATAGAAGTATGGTTTGCGCCATATTGTCTAGGCTTGTTTGTGTTGACTTTCTATTTCTTCAATATACCTCCTGGCGCCATTTCTCCGACTAAACAGAACACAATAAATAACATCATGGATCAACCATTTGATGTAAAAATAAATTAATAACATTCTAATGGACAATATAAATAGTTGGATAATACATTATAAACAGTTTGTAAAAAAAAGTATTTCTGTACATGAGATCTAAGATGAACAACACATATATTCGACAATTAAATTATAAAAGAAATACAATTATTGAAAACCATAAATTGAAAAGACTAATGTATTGAAATTATATGTTCGTCATTGCATACTAAATTATCATAAATATGTTTTTCATTGCTTACTTAATTAGCATCAATTGGGTGAAATACTAGCAAACACAAAAGCACAGTCAAACACCATGGAGATGATACAACTAGCATATGGATTAAAAATTGCAATTATTACAAACCAAAAAATCACAAATATTAGAAACTAGATATACATAATAAATCATGTCATATTATATTTCATTTCACACAGAACCTGCTAAAAAATAATATACAATAATTTTAGCATCACAATAATCTAAGATCACAATAACAGGTCTCATTACATAACTTCAGCATCATTAAGACTGGAATCATCATATATGTGATACAAAACTAACATAAGGTTACTACACTAGCATATGTACTCAAGATAAACATCATAAAACATATTATCTAACATAATTTAGATCTACACTAAGCATATATACCTAAGATTAGCATAAATGTGATAAAAACTAGAATAAGGTTATTACACAAGCATAAGTATTCCAGTTTAGCATCATAAAACATATTATCTAGTCACAATTTCAATTTGAAAAAAGCATATATATACTAACAAGATAGGAACTGCAAATATAATTTGGCATCTCGATTACAATCTACACTAAGCATATATATCTATTAAAAGCACAGTCAAGCACCATGAAGATGATACAACTACCATATGGATTAAATATTGCAATTATTACAAACAAAAAAATCACAAATATTAGAAACTAGATTTACATAATAAATCATGTTATATTGTATTTCGTTTTACACAGAACCTGCTAACAAATAATATACAATAATTTTAGCATCACAATAACAGATCGCATTACATAATTTCAGCATCATTAAGTCTGGAATCATCATATATGTGATACAAAACTTGCATATGACTACTATACTAGTTAATGTATTCAAGATAAACATCATAAAACATATTATCTAACATAATTTAGATCTACACTAAACATGTATATCTAAGATCATCATAAATGTGATACAAAACTAGAATAAGGCTATTACACAATCATATGTATTCCAGTTCAGCATCATAAAACATATTATATAGTCACAATTTCAATCTTAAATAAGCATATATATACTCATAAAAAAGCAACTGCAAATATATTCTGGCATCACGATTACAATCCACACTAAGCATATATTCACTAAGCATACATAATTTTTAAATCAGAATAATCTAAGATGTACATAAATGTCATTCAGAATTAACATAAGTTTACCACATAACATAAGTATTCCAGTTTAGCCTCACTAAACATATTATCTAGCAAAATATCAATCTACACTATGCATATATATACTTATAACAAAGCAACTGCAAACATCTTTTTAGTTCAGCATAAATACATATACCCATTTTTTCATAATATCAATATGCAATAACTATCAACTTATATGATGTATAATTACATATGCAATAACTAAATTAATAGCATTATAATGAACAAGCTGAGAAGTTGGAAGAACATTTGATTACATATGCACTAACTATCAACATAATTAAATATGGATTAACAATAATCAGTAATTTACTATTCTAGATTTCAACAAAAAATATCATATATTAAAACCAACCAACCCAAGTCTTACACACTTAAACAGACATGAGAAACTAGCAGTACTATGAATTTTCGATGAAATTTTACTGAATAATATGATGCACTACCTTGACTGCTTATGCACCGCAAGTGGAAAAAAATAGTGTACAATTTGGAGAAGTTATGGGTGTGACCGATTCTTTAAACTTATATAGGAAAAGGTAGAGATTTAGATAGATGCAAATAACTAGCATCACTACCCTAATTAGATAAGAAGCTACCAAAGATAACTGATGTTTAAGCGCCAAAAGAAAAAAAAGACCCGCCATTTTTTCAGACACGACTGAAATATTTTTATTTTAGGGGATATGTTTATTTATTTATCAACATATTTATGTTCAACTAAATTCAGAAAAAAAAATAGGAAATAGGGTTTCCTTAACATGCAAAACACTAGTAAATACGATCACTTTTAAAATTTGTTAAAAATAGAACACCATTTTAAAATTAGGACAAGAACATCAAAACCCAAGTAAATTCAGGCATTATCAAGCAAAATAATTTTAAATTATTAAATTTTAAGCAAAGACTTTTAAGGAATTAGGTTAATTAACCTGGACGATCTTTAAGAATCTCAAAACTGATGCGTTTGGAGAGTTTCACATCGATCAATTCAAAATTCCAATTGTACTATACTTTTCTTGTCAGAGGTGCCGCCGAACAGTGGGTTCATGGTATTCTTGTGGATGGCCATCATCTCGCATGGCAGGATGGGTGCAGGCGAACAATTTCAGGCGCGCAGAGGATCTGGTAGAGTTCATGGCGGATTTCTACTGGAAGAGCATTTTTGAGCGGTGAAAATGGTGGAGAGGGCAGAATGAGGTCCGGGAGTGCGAGAGGCAGGGTCAAGTACATTTGCCAGTTTGACCCTGATTTGATATTATGCGTTTGTTAATTGGGTTGGGTTGCACCAACTTGAATTGTGTCTCAAATTGAACAAGTGGAAATGGAAAACTGAATTGTGGAATTATTTGTACTATATAACATTTTTAAAAATAAGTTCCATGTTAATATATATTGTACTATATTAACATTTAAATATAAGTTTCATGTTAATATGTATATATATATATATATATATATATATATATATATATATATATATATATATATATATATATATATATATATATATATTAAGAAAATAACTTATAGTAATTGTTATTGAGTGGATGAGGGACTTTAATTACAACATAAAATATATTATTCTCTTCATTAATTAGCCAAAAGTTATTTTAGAACATATTTATAAATATATTTTTATTAATATTATCACTGAATTATTGTGTATAGTGTAAAATGCGATGAGGTGATTGACTTCGAAGGAAGATAGCAGGAATTTTACAGTTTAAATCGAGTCATTATTGTTTAATGGTATCTTATAAAAGTTAAACGTTTGTTTCTGTGCCTATAACGCAGTAAAATCATACAGTTTAAACCAAACTATTAAATATCATTACTTCGAAAACTAAATTTAATGATAGTTTTTAACAAAACCAAACTAAAATTTTTAACATATGGTAATCAATTATATATATTTGAGTAGGATGGTCGGACAGATGCTTTAATATGTCGGTTGAATAAAAATCTTATAGTGAACATAGATTCACAAGATTTTCTAAAAGTAATTTTTTTGGAGTGGTTAAAAAATTTGCATTTGTATACTAATGATACAAAATACAAAGTAGCAGTGGTGATGATTTCATTTATGTCTAATAAATTAAAGATAAATCGAAAACAAATATGTAAAGTAATTTTAATTTTCGATTGAACAACTACAATTTTGAATTCTCTCAATTTATTATAGAGAAAATTTTCTTTTACCTCCTGAACTATGGCCATTTTGATACTTTGCCTCCTAAACTTTTTTTTCGTGCAAATTACCTCCTAAGTTGTACGAATTTTGCACTTAACCTCCCGAACTCCCATTTTTTGTGGGAATTCTATCAGGATCTCACTCGTGTGATATGCACGCTAACATATAAGGGGTAAAATTGACTTTCCATCCCCTCCTCATGACTCCCGCTCAAAATAATAGCACGTGAGCACTACGTAGGTTCCAAATCCTACGTGTATACATATATTAATGTGAACATTATCTTAACAGGTCACACGAGTGCTCACGTGCCATTGTTTTGAGAAGGAGTCATCAGTAAGAGATGGAAAGTCAATTTTACCCCTTATATGTAAGTATGCATGTCACACGAGTGAGCTCTGACCAAAAGTTCCACCAAAAATGGGAGTTCACGAGGTTAAGTGCAAAATTCGTACAATTTAGGAGGTAATTTGTACGAAAAAAAAGTTTAGAAGGCGAAGTGTCAAAATGGCCATAGTTCAGGAGGTAAAAGAAGTTTTCTCTTTATTATAACTAATAACTTAAAAAACCTATACTTCGTAAACTTCAAATGATACATCTTGAGTATATGTATTATAAAAATAATATGACTAAAAATAATATATTGCTTAAAATATAAACCCGGTAATTTGTGGATAATCCGAGTATTCGAACTCCGAGCGTACTCTTTCATACAATTTATAGTCCTACTATCAATATGATGCATGAATGACATTATAAATACTGGGTTTGTTAATACGTAGTGTACATCTACATTAAGTTTAAGACTGAAAAATCAAACAAAACTACCTGCTATTTGATTTGAGTTACCTGATAATAAAAGAACGTATTAGATCGACTATTCAAAATTTTGTAAAAATCTTGAAAACACTCGTACATTTGATAAAAATCAAAGTTATCTCGATTCGTGTTCTAATGGACTCAACTCAAATATAATTAAAACAAAACTAGCCGCTATTCGATTTTAGTTACCTCATATTAAAAGAACGTATTAGATCGACTGTTCAAGATTTTTGTAAAATCCTGAACACACTCGTATATTTGATAAGAATCAGTGACCGTCTTGATTCGTGTTTTAATCGACTCGACTCAAAAATAATTAAAACAAAACAACCTGCTATTCGATTTGAGTTACCTGATATTAAAAAAATGTATTATCTCGACTATTCAAGATTTTGTAACAATCTTGAACACACGCGTACATTTGATAAAATCAAAGCTCGTCTCGACTCGTGTTCTAATCGACTGGACTCAAATATAATTACAACAAAACTACCTGCTATTCGATTTGAGTTACCTGATATTAAAAGAACGTATTAGATTGACTTTTCAAAATTTTGTAAAAATCTTGAACACACACGTACATTTGATAAAAATCAAAGCTCGTCTCGATTCATGTTCTAATAGACTCGACTCAAATATAATTAAAACAAAACTACCCGCTATTCAATTTGAGTTACCCGATATTAAAAAAACGTATAATCTCGACTATTCAAAACTTTGTAACAATCTTGAACACACACGTACATTTGATAAAAATCAAAGCTCATCTAGATTCGTGTTCTAATTGACTCGACTCAGATATAATTAATACAAAACTACACGCTATTCAATTTGAGTTATCCGATATTAAAAAATGTATTATCTCGACTATTCAAAATTTTGTAACAATCTTGAACACACACGTACATTTGATAAAAATCAAAGCTCGTCTCGATCGTGTTCTAATAGAATCAACTCAAATATAATTAAAACAAAACTATCCGCTATTCAATTTGAGTTACCCGATATTAAAAAAACATATTATCTCGACTATTCAGAATTTTGTAACAATCTTGAACACACTCGTACATTTGATAAAAGTCAAAGCTCGTCTCGATTCGTGTTCTAATCGACTTGACTAAAATAAAATTCACTCGTCTAGATTCCACTCCATTATAATCCTAATTTACAATGGCAAACTAAGAAGGCCTTAGTTTTTATTCATTAATTATACATTCAACTAAGTCGTTTTAACAATTAATTTAATAAAAACATTATACCCTAAATTGAATATTTTATATTGGAGTGGTCTAACTGTAAACTAAATAGAAATCCGCCTAACATAGAAAAGGAGCCAAATATAATCTTACCTAGTTTTACCCAACACGAGGGATTATTTGTCCATCACCATCTTCAACCTCTCGCGTCCTTTTAAATTTTTTTTTGCCTTAACCTAAATCGCATGTGTAATCACCATCGTATAAGAAAACCATACTAAACCTGATAACTTCACAATTTAATCTGCCCAGAAATTGAGGGTGATTGAGAATTTCAAGCAATTGAGGAGGAATTGGTGCCGGCCCAAGTCTCCTACCCACGCCAGAATTGTGCTGAAGAATCATCTTGTCGGGTTGGTGAGTTCAGATTTAAAACTCATCTCCTTCATTATTGTTTGAATGCAGTGTTATCATTTTTTTAATTTTATTTATTGTATTTGGTGTTTTTTGAATGTAGTTAATTTGTTAGCTATTGTTCGTTTGTGATTTACCTTATCTGCATTTGCCAATTATGATTCATAACTTGTATAGTTGAACAAATTATGTTTTAAGAACGGTGATTTGAAGCCATGATTCTATAGGATTTTATTTTCATTTGGCTAATTTCATCTGCGCTACGTAATCTCATCGTTGGATATGTAATGTTGTTTGGCTAATTGAGCTACGTTCGATGAGATTATTGATGTCTGAAATCTTAACCCATTAATGAGAAATTTCCAGGGTGGTCACAAGATATGGCACTTGGTGAAATTTCCACAATGTATTTTAGTGACGACAACACGATTATGCCATATTAGTTCTGTTATTAATAATGATTTTTCAAGTCACAAGACCAACAATACGATGCTTATATAAATATTTCATAGATGTAGAACACCAGGCCAAATAAATACACCCCTACTGATTTTACTAAATAATAAATGGTTGAACTTATATTTCTAATAATAAAAAAGAGAAAGAATGAAATTTATAAGGTTATTATAGGCATTAACTTGATCTCGGGTTAAGTTTAACATGATTGACCCTTTAGAGAAGAAATATATATAGCAATGACATCAAGACATACAAATATACTATGATTTCTCCAATGCCATGCACATTAAGTTTGGAAGAAGGAGGATGAACTCAAACTACCCTTTAGATACCAAATGCAAATTATAAACAACCTACAAAATAATACAATTGCCCATTCTAGTACATTTTTTCCTTCTTGGTAAGACTTGTGCTTTGCATACAATTTTTTTTTGGTGGTGGTCCTTGGTTGACAAGAGAAGTTGTACTTGTGTACTTGTAATAGGTAGAGTGGTACTTTGGCTATTGGAGTACTGAAATTACTTTACTGTGGGAATTTAAGCAAGTTAGGATTGCAGAATATTCAAATGATGGACATGAACCTTTTGGAATATGTTTATAATTTATCCCTGTATTGATAAGTAAATCATAAATTCTGAACATTAACTACAACGAGAAGATTTTGCTTTTTCTATAAATGTAGGTGGAGTCCTTGGTTGAAACTTGTATTCTTATGAGTGGGAGAATTGTAAGACAAAATCATATCTGGAATTTATTTTTTTTAATTTATAAAATGTTTTAAGTTTTGTCGTAATTAGTTTAAACCTCAGGGGTAATTTTTGTAATTATCCTTGTTTTATTAAGTGAAAGAAAAATCATGATGATATAGTCGAGATGACTTAGCCTAGATGGTGAAACCTACTATTCTTTATCACGTGGATATAGGTTTACGTATAAACCTATATTTTGTCCTACGAGTTATGACTCCACCTGGATGGTGAAGCCCCATGATAAACTATTTTTTTGTTGTTTGTAAATATAAATGAAGTTTAATTTTTACTAAGCTAAACTCCATATGTGTTTTAATGCAATTATCTATTTTTGAATGTCTACACACTTAAAATGTTTCCTTTCCGTAATTGCAAATTGTTTTATTGTTTTCATTTTGTAAATAAATCAAACTTGAGGGATTATTTCTATAATTATCCTCTTCAATAATACTGTTGATGCATATATTTGTTGTAATTAAAAACTGTCTTAGTTATTATATTTTTAGGGTATACACCGAGGGGTTGTTTTTGTAATTATTTTCATGTAATTATTTGCACACTATTTATAAAAACTACCCAGATATTTATAAATAGTTTTTCCTGTAATTATTTGCAACACTATTTATAAAAATTACCCAGATATATTATTTACAAAAACTACCAAGATAATCATTTCCTGTAAAAAACTATTTATAAAAAAACTATTTATAAAAACTACCCAGATAATTATTTCTTATAATTATTTGCACACTGACACTAATTATAAAAACTACCCAGATATCTTTCAGTCTTATGAATTATACATGATATTTTATGTAATTATTTCTAATTTCAAACTACAATAAAATAATACAGGCAATGAGTGAGGAATACTATGGGAAGAGGTTGTTCAGTTACATGAGCTTTAAAGTATTTATAGGAGAAACTATCCATTTTGAAGACAACATCTCTAGATTAGACAACAAGTGTCATTTTTATCCTGTAACACACCTCCTAAATATACAATTGTGTGTTCATTTGTCAAACTTTGACTTGTGAGGCACCTCATTAGCAACATAAGCCAAACAACCAAAGTTCTTAAGTCTGTTATAGTCTAGAGGAGCAAGAAAAAACAACCAAACTGTGTTTGTACCAAATGAGCAAAGTTCTTTAAGATAGAAGACACATGTCCTTTTCTACTCATAACAAACACCCAAGTGCTCATACAGTAGTCATACATAACTTTTAAAAAACAAGGTGTGTTTTAGAGAGTTTTTTGTCTACAAATCCCTCATATATCATCACGTATCATCTCAAAACAGTATGTGGTGTGTATAGTGCTGGTAGGGAAAGGCAATATGTGTTGCTTTGCTTTAGAACAAACATCACTGTCCTTAAGCTACAGAAGATTCCCACTATCACATCTGGATTAAAAAAAGGAACATGTTTAAAGGTACAATAAGAAGTATGTCCAGATAACTATGCGAAATGTAAATACTCTGAGATTTATTTAACCTAATATTCTTTATCTCCTGTAATTGTTTGCACACTAACACTAATTATAAAAACTACCCTGATATTTATTAATCATTAAAAAACACCCATAATGTGTTAAACTCCATACATGTTAATGTAATTATCTCTCTTTGAATAATACTCTTGATGCATACGGTTATTGTGATTAAAAAATGTTTTAGTTTTTTATTTGTTAAGGTTTACACAGATATGACACAGTTTTGTAATTATTTTCCTTTAATTGTTTGCAGACTATATGTAAAAACTACCCAGATATTTATTAAATATTTCCTGTAATTATTTTCAACACTGTTTATAAAAACTTCCCAGATAATTACATATAAAAACTACCCAGATAATCATTTCCTGTAAAAACTAATTATAAAAAATTATTTATAGAAACTCTTTTATAAAAACTACCCAGATAATTATTTCCTATAATTATTTGACCTAGTTATACCTAATTTATGAAATAAATCCAAACAAGCCCTAATGTATAACCTAGTAAGAATATTTATTTACACTAATTATAAAAACTATCCAGATATTTATTAATAATTACAAAATACCCATAATGTATTAAAAAGCTAAATATAAATGCAGTTTTCACTAACACTAAAATAATTGCAGTTTTATTATCTAAGGCTAGTGACTCTTGAATTATTGCTAGTCTCCAATTGGGGTTATTGTAGGCTAAAGTAAATATGCAGACTCCTTCTCCACTCCCACACTTGTCAAGAAAGATAAGAAATATTTAAGTCCCATTGTTGTGATAATGGTATGGAAAGGTTTTTATAGTGTAAGATGTCACCTAAGAAAGATGAGGCCAAGAAAGAATATCACACATAGTCTTGCGAATAAATAGGTGGATGTTTGATTGTTGCACTTCTCCTAACAGACCAGGAAGTGAACTGTAGTGGTAAGTCAACTGACACATCACCAGGAACATGCAATGAGTGAGGAATTTTCATCATAAGCTATGGGAAGAGGTTGTTCAGTAACATGAGCTTTAAGGTATTTGTAGGAAAAAACTATCCATTTTGAAAACAACATCCATAGACACTAAAAAGATGTCCTTTCTCTAGATTAGACAACAAGTGTCATTTTTATCCTATTACACCCCCCCTAAATATATATGTTTCACCCAGAAAGTATGACCACGCCTGAAACCTGTGCTTTTACCCCGATGTACACACATAAACATGTCATAAAAGGACCACCGGAGGTTTTCCGGTGGAAACCTCTCTGATGCTTAAGTCAGAAAGGATTGTTTTATGAAGAATTCACACCAGGTCAGGATAATTCCTGAGCCATAGCAATCCTCTTTTCAACATCTCTGGTCTATTTCTGAGAAGGCCAGACCTTCTCGAGGATTGAGCTGGCCTAGCTTCCTGTCCTTTAATTGTCCCAGTTCAGGTCTACCCCAATCCAGGTCTGACTTATTTATGCCACATCAATATAATTGTGTGTTTATGTGTCAATTTTGACTTGTGAGGCACCAATTATAAAACTACCCTGATATTTATTAATAGTTAAAAAATACCCATAATATGTTAAACTCCATATGTGTTAATGCAATTATCTCTTTTTGAATATCTAAACAGTTAAAACGTTTCCTTTTCTTAATTGCAAACTATTTTATTGTTTTGATTTTGTAATTAAATCAAACTTGAGGGATTATTTATGTCATTATTCTCTTCAGTGATACTATTGATGCATAGAGTTATTGTAATTAAAAACTTTTTTATTTTTTATATTTTTAGGGTATACACCAAGGGGTTGTTTTTGTAAGTATTTTTCTGTAATTATTTGCACACTCTTTTTTTTAATTACTATTTTGTAAATGCACCAAACATCTTGTTTTTGTAATAATTATTATGGTTAAAACTTGGGGTCCTTGACATATATATATATATATATATATATATATATATATATATATATATATATATATATATATATATATATATGTGTGTGTGTGTGTGTGTGTGTGTGTGTGTGTGTGTTAATAAACAAAAACTAACACTGGTTAAAAACTTGGTGCATTTACAAAAGGGTAATTAAAAAAAACTTTTGTGCACATTTATATAGAATAATAATTACAAAAATAACCCCTGTGAAATGTAAATTTTAGTAAATATTGTCTCTTAATACCTATTACGTGAAATACGTGGAATACGATAGAACCTCATTTGGATTTCTAACTCAAACAAGCAGTGATAAAATTTGTTCCTCTACTTATTCTCCTGATTTGTTAGCATCATTAAGTCTAAAAATCTTATATTCATCAAAATTCATTCCTTATGATAATTTTCTGAAGTTAGTCAAACAAAAAACTTGTGCAGGGGTCCTTTAACAATATCCATTTTTTAATTTTTTTCCTCTCATAATTATGGGTGTGACTGTCCTACTATGTTGATATTTTAATTATTTATGTATGCTTATTGATATTGTTTGGGACTTGTATTATTTTAGATTGTTGGGCTGCACTTTAATGGATCATTGATGCTTTTATTGTTTTATGTTATAGGAACTATCATTACAAAATCGTGTAGCTGAAAATGGACAAGAGATGGTTGCATGCTGCCAAATATTCGAATGCTTATATGGATGGAGTTAATAAGTTTATACAGTTTGTTCAATCACATATGGGTAAGGAGTGCGATGTTTGATGCCCATGTGTGCGTTGTTTGAACTTAATAATTAAAGACCAAAAAATAGTGAAAGATCATGTTATGCTTCGGGGGATAGATCCTTGTTACATCACGTGGTTTTATCATGGTGAATCAAATGCAAGTAATCAAGGGAGTACACATACTAATGAGGATATTGATATTGACGACAAGTAGTTAGAGAAATATGGGACAGACGATGAAGATGATGGTGTTGATGACATGTTGTTCGACCTCGGCAAGCAATACGATCAAGAAGACAATATTGGTGGTGTTCCGGCATATCTCGAGGAACTGATGAGAGGTGCCAAAATTGAACTATACCCTGGTTGTAAGAAGATTTCGAAGACATCTTTTATTATACAATTGCTCCAATTCAAAGTGTATAATAAGTTGAGTAATAAAACCATCGATATGATTGATGAAATCCTATTTTTGGATGGTGAGACACTTCTAAGTTCGTATTATGAAGCTAAAAGATTTTCGCGTGACCTGGGATTGGGATATGAATGTATTTATGCATGCAAATATGATTGTGCTTTATTTTGGAAGGAGAATGAAGAATTAGAGGCATGCCCTGTTTGTCAGACTTCTCGATGGAAACTCAACTATGGTGTGGGGAAGAGGTTACCACACAAGATTTTAAGGTATTATATTGAAACCAAGGCTCCAATGCCTTTTCATGTCCCATAAAACATCAAAAAAGATGGTGAGGCGCACAGAAGAACGAGTCGATGATGAATATATGAGCCATCCAGCATATTCAGCAGCATGGAAACACTTCGATAAAGAGTATCCCTGGTTTTCAAACGATCCTAGGAATGTTAGAGTAGCTTTAGCTGCAGATGGTTTTAATCCATTTGGAAATATGAGCACCACTTACAGCATGCGGCCAATCATTCTAGCCCCGTTGAATCTTCCCCCTTGGGATTGCATGAAAGATCCGTTCCTTTTCTTGTCTTTGCTGACTCCGGGCAAGAATTCACATGGGAAGGATATTGATGTTTACTTGCGGCCATTAATTGAAGAGTTGAAAGAATTGTTCATTGAAGGGGCAGAGACCTTTGACGTTTATTCAAAAAAGACTTTTCAAATGCATGCTTCAATTTTGTGGACAATAAATAACTTTCCAGCATATGGAGACCTGTCCGGGTGGAGTACTAAAGGGTACATGGCTTGTCTAGTTTGTAATGACCAAACTTATTCCGTGTGACTACGTAGCAAGATAGCTTACATGGATATCCTCGTGGTTTACCGAAAGATCATGCGTGGAGGAAAAGTAAGAGGTTCAATGAGAAAAAGGAAGACGCTGAAGCGCCTAGAGGTTTAACGGGGAAGATGTCTTAGTGCAGCTGGAGAGACTGCAAAATCTAATACCAGGGAATCATGGAAACAACAAGAAAAGGAAGCGGGAGCCTGAGGAGTTAAAGTGGACCAAGCGTAGCATTTTTTCTTTATTTGCCCTATTGGAGTAAGTTGAAATTACGACATAATTTAGATGTAATGCATATCAAAAAAATATATGTGAGAGTATATTAGGAACCTTGATGAGTGTAGATGGAAAAAAAAAAGATACGGTGAAGGCGAGGCTAGATTTAGAGGACATGCAAATTCGTGAGGAGTTGCACTTAATCAGGTGAACTAATGGAACGTGTGTGATGCCGGCTGCTTGTTATGTCATGTCAAAGAAAGAGAGACAAGACTTGTGTGAGTTTATAAAGTCTGTTAAATTTACGGACGGGAATGCTTCCAACATCTCTCGTTGTGTTAGTTCAAGCAACCACAAGTTATTTGGGTTTAAAAGCCATGGCTATCACGTACTTTTACAATGAATACTTCCTGTCAGGATTTGCATATCCTCAAATAAGGAAGTGCATAAAGTAATGACCGAGTTAGGTCATTTTTTTCAACACCTGTGCTGCAAGAAGTTGAAAAAAAAGTGAATTGGAGAAAATGAGAGAAGATATTTGCTTGATTTTGTGTAAACTTGAAAAGATATATCCTCTCGCTTTCTTCGACGTCATGGTTCATTTGCCTATTCATTTACCGGATGAGACATTGCTTGGTGGCCTAGTTTAATTCAAGTGGCCCATTGAACGGTAAATAATATTAAATTACAAATTTTTAATTGCATCAAAACTTATTATTCTACCATGCCGATGATTATATATTTTTTTCATTGGTTTTAAGAAATTTATAATTGCATCAAACTTTATATTTGTCATCATGCTGACTTTCTTTTTCCTGATAGATTTATGTGGGGCTTGAAGCAGAGTGTGCGCAATAAAGCTCATCCCGAAGGATATGTGGCCGAAGCATACATCGCAAAAGAGTGTTTAACCTTTTACTTGATGTACTTACAGGGAATTGAAACTAGATTTAACCAGGATGAGCAGAATAATGATAAAAAAAATTGATGATAAACTATCAATATTGTTAGGAATTTATTATTGGCAATAATTCTTTATTTTGCTATTTGTCTTTCTTGGGCACAAAATAATTTAGGGAATTAGATTTAGGATTTTATTTTACTTGTTTACCAAGTTTAGAATTCTAGGATTATCTATTTAAGACAAGAGAATACTAAGACTTGGACACACTTGAAGAGACGCACGACATTGACGAGAAAGAAGCAACACGCAACGCACAAGCAAGGAAAGAACACCAGCGATTACTTGGAGCCACTGTCCGAGATCAAGAAGTTATTCGAAGTTGCGTAACCAACAGAGAAGATCTTTTCATCAAGGCGACAAGTATTTAGTATCATGTTTTTTGATACTTTAGTTTTCATATATTACTTCATATTTTTGTATTGATCGTGAACAAGAAAGTAATATAGTTTTCGGGTTTGTACACCCAAGTTCACAAGTACTTTTACTTGTGAACTGAATTTAATTTGTTGTGTTCTTAAATTTATATTTCCGCTGCATATTTTCTTAAACTCTGGATATGTTGGTTTCAGTGTTTGTTAACATTGAAAACAACATCATATACTGATACTTATTTTCAAAACCATAGACCTTCAAATTTTACAATTGGTATCTAGAGCGGGTTAATTAAACTTTAAGTACTGATCCTTATTTGTTTAGGTGCTATGGATGCTCAAGGCAACCCAAGGCCTCCGATCCTTAATGGGAATAAGTACTCCCTTTGGAAACAGAGGATGCGGTGGCACTTAACGAGCATCGACGAACGTGCATGGAGAACCGTTCTCGTTGCATGGGAAAAGCCACGTGTCAGTGATGGTGAAGGTGATACCATCGACAAGAAAGAGATATATTGGATTGCTGACGAAGTAGCTGCTGCAAACTGGAATTCCAAATGCATCAACACCCTGTGCGGGTATGTAGACGCTAGCTACTACAGAGTCATCAAGAGTTGCGATTCAGCAAAGGATGCATGGGATGCACTTCAAAGAGTGTGTGAAGGGACTGAAAGAGTTAAGAGATCAAGGTTGAGAATGCTGACTTCCACCTTCGAGGCAATGAGGATGGATGAAAAGGAGTCAATCATGGACTACACCATGAGACTCTCAGATATTACAAACGAGTGCAGAGAGCTTGGTGAATCAATAACAAACACACGTCTTGTGGGAAAACTACTGAGATCCATCTCAAAAAAATTCAATATGAAGGTGGTTGCCATAGAAGAATCCAAAGATGTTGATAACATAGAGTTTAGTGCCTTAGTTGGCTCTCTCAAGCAATATGAGATGGAACACCTTAGTTCCAACTCTAAAGAGAAGAATGTTGCTCTCTCCTCCGATGCTAGACTTGACAATGATGAAGATGATGAAGAATTTCACATGAATGGGATTCTGAAAAAGATGGAATCCACTACTCCTGAGGAAGATGATTTATCCTATGTGACCCAACGCTTTAATAATTTCCTTAAGAAGAAGAACAACTTTGGAGAATCAAACTCAAAAACCAAGCCGCGGGTGCCCACACCAAAATTCAGTGAACGCACTCTTGCTAGGTCACAATCCTCACCTTCGATACCCAATGCATCCAGCTCCCCGAAACCGCTCAGTGAAATTCAATATCATGAATGTAAGGGTTCGGGACACTACAAGAATGAATGTGCTAACACCCTCAGGAGAAAGAGCATGGTTGCCACAGACTTCACTGAGGATGTCAATGATTCCGACTCACCTGAACCTATTCCATCCCTATTTACTAATGTTGTGTGGGACGACGACATCCATGTTGGTAACCTCGAAACCAACATCGTGTGCCTGAATGCGAGCAGTTGAGTATTGAGCATAAGCAACTGTTTGTCAGTTGGGGAAAATAGGTACTCAAGGCCAAGGATCTCATGAAAGAGGTGGACAAACTAATCAAGGAAAAGAGTGATCAACTTGACATAATTGTCCGATTAGAATCGTCGCTCACCAAGAAGGATGCTGAGCTAGAAAAGGTAAAAACCGAGCTGAAGAGGGTTCAAGGAACCATCACAAATCTGAACAAAGGGAAGGCAAAGCTCGACGAAATCTTAGAGATGAGTTTTCCAGAAACCTTAAAGCATGGAATTGGCTATAAACCGAATCTGCCAACACAAGAAACAAGCCAAGAACAAAAATCTACCAAAAGGCACAAGAATAGAAGGAGACAGTTCGTATGCCATCATTGTGGCGAACCAGGTCATATACGACCTTTTTGCTAGAAGATCATTGGCGAGAGAAGACATTTTCCGAGAACAAAGGTGGCTGCTAAATCCCATGTTGGTTCCCATGTTACCAACATCAATACCAACACCAGGTTCAAACAAATGTGGGTCAAGAAAAATAACATCAAGTGCAATATGATCCATACCTCCCTGAAATCCCATGTCCCTGGAGCTTGGTACTTCGATAGTGGATGCTCGAAACATATGACTGAAACAGAAGAATTACTTTCCAACATTGTCAGGTTTCGAGGTGGAAAAGTAAAATATGGTGGAGGTGCAAATGACCAAATCGTTGGTCAAGGAACTCTCCATGTTCCCGGCATTGTAACCCAGTAAAATGTGTTGCTGGTAGAAGGACTTACTACGAATTTAATAAGCATAAGTCAACTCTGCGATGGCAGTTTTAGTGTCAAATCCAACTGTGAGAAATGTGAAGTCTATGAGGAGAATGGACCGTGTATCCTCACTGGTCAAAGAACTTCAGATAACTGCTACCAAATCCAAAGTGATGCCTTTTGCAAATTGTCTCAATTAAGTGATGCTCAGGTATAGCATCAAAAACTTAGGCATGTCAACTACAAAATGATGGACAGGTTTGCCAAAGAAGAAGCTGTGAATGGGCTTCCTAAACTCAACACCAAGATCATCCCTGTTTTTGAAGCGTGTCAGAAAGGAAAGCAGGTCAGGGTGCCACATCCAATATTGCAAAGTCTCACTACATCATCTTGCTTTGAACTCCTTCATATGGACCTTATTGGACCACTTGAAGTCAGGAGCCTTGGTGGGAAGAGGTACGTTTTAGTCATTGTAGATGATTTTTCTCGTTATACTTGGGTAGAGTTTTTAAAAGAAAAGTCTGAAACTTTTGAAGCATTTAAAAATTTTGCAAAGAGGCTGTGTGTGAGATTTGGTGTGAACATTGGTAGGATAATAACTGATCATGGAAAAGAGTTTGAAAATGCATCTTTTTCAAAATACTGATCTACGGAAGGCATAAGTCATGAGTTTTTTTCACCAATCACTCCCCAATTAAATGGCATAGCTGAACGTAAAAATAGGTCTCTAGCTGAGATGACTAGAACTATGCTCATTTCTAATGGCATTGCAAAACGCTTTTGGGCTGAACTATGAATACTGCATGTCATATAATAAATAAGGTTTATTTTAGACCAGGGTCACGTGCCACACCCTATGAATTATTGTTGGGTAAAAAACCGAACTTGAGCTATTTTCATATTTTTTTTTTGGATGTATTTGCTATGTGCTCAACGATAGGAATCATCTAACTAAACTGGATTCAAAAAGTGACAAATGCATCTTCATGGGTTATTCCCAAAATAGTCATGCATATAGGCTGTTTCATTTTAGAACACGTAGCATGTTTGAGTCAGTCAATGTCAAGTTCGATGATTTAACAAGTGGAGTTAAACTTATCGAGGATAATGATCTGGTCTATGATCAAAATTCTCAAAATAATGTTACACTTCTTGTAGATGATAGTGCAGGTATTGAATACAGAGATGCAGGTGCTGAAACCAGGGAATCGAGTGATGTTGGTACCAATGTTGGTTCTGGGAACACAACATCAGAACCAACATCAACTCAAGCCACCGCAGAATCAGATTCTAAATCAGGAGAAGAAGATCTAGTTGACCCCATTGATCTTCATCAAAGGCATATCCCATCCAGAATTCAACGAAATCATCCCACGGTCCAAATCATCGGATACTTGGATGAACGGAGTACAAGAAGGCGACAAATAAATTTTAAAAGAATGGTTAGGTACGCTTGTTTGTCCACTAACTGTTCTAAAATTCGCGAGCTTTTGTACCTTTCTAAAATAGAGCCCATGCGTGTGGAGGACGCACTCAAGGATGAATTCTGGATTAAGGCAATGCAAGAGGAACTGGACCAATTTGTCAAAAACGACATCTGGGATTTAGGCGGCGCTTGGAAACCAGAATTTTTATTTCCCTCAGTCAAAGTTGAAAAAAAACAGCTGGCAACAACCGGATGTTTATATCATTCTTATGTTTTCTTCACTAACCAAAAATACAACATTTTCTTTTCAAAAAATTTTTTCCCTGAATCTCTTTCTTTCTCTTCTCTAAAGTCTGATAACCTCACCGGAAGAACCAAGCTGTCGACGGTGGAAATACAGAGCGGCGTCGAGTCTAGCACCACCGACGCGATCCTCGACGTGTCACATCCGGTGTCGAGGCTCACCGAGTCGCCGTCCATCTTTGCACTGAAGTCATACTTTCCGGCGCCGTTGGTGGCCAGAGTAGTTATCTTCCCCTTGGTCTGTTTCAGGGTCCCGACGGGCGAGTAAGAGGTGAGGGCGTGATACTGTAGGATGGTGAGCTCGCTCAGATCTGGAGTTGGTGAGCTTGCTCAGATCTGGCCGTCTCTGGAATTGCGGTCGGCGCAATCGCCTTGGCTGCCTCGAAGACGGAGTCGTAGTACGGCACTTGCTTCACCAACTTGGTGTAAGCCGAGTCGATCGGCGAGCCGGCCATGCCGGAACCAAAACCGATCTTGCTGCCCTTTAGATCGGTGATGTTGACGAAGCCTGGGTTCCCGGCGGCGTTGCCGGTGATCTAGTAGAGGATGGCGGAGAGGACAGAGCCGTCGGGGTCTTGTGGAGCTTCGACGTCGAAGTAATCGAGCAAGTGGTGTAGGGCCAAGATGTTCTTGACGACGTTGAGGGGGCACTTGCCGGTGATGGCGGAGGGGCACCTTTGGAGAGGACGTAGACGGTGATCGTCGAGTGGTTGTTGATCTCGTCGGCAAGTTTAGTTTGGCTAAGGAGGCTGTTGAAGTCGTTGTACTTGGGGAAGGCGGAGAGGACCTCGGTGATGTTGGAGACGGCGGCGGAGGAAGCGAGGATGGCGACGGCGAGAAGAGAGAATTTTCCTGAAGCGTCTTTTACAAAATTTACTATATCCAATCAATTATTAAATATTATATAAATCATACCCAATCATTATTCCATCAAAAAAATTTTATCTCCCTAAAATATTTTTTCCACTATTTTCTAGCAAAACGAAACACAAGGAACTGAAAGGATATTCAATCGCACCCTCAGTTCCTCGTCCAGTGAACTCTCACGTAACTGGAACAAAGTGGATCTTCAAGAAAACAACCGATGAGGCATGCAACATTGTGAGGAACAAAGCTCGACTAGTTTCACAAGGGTATACACAAATTGAAGGAATCGATTTTGATGAAACATTTGCCCCTGTTGCTCGCATTGAGTCGGTAAGACTTTTACTTGTTGTTGCTTATCATATGAAGATATCATTGCATCAAATGGACATAAAGAGTGCTTTTTTGAATGGAGTCTTAAGTGAGGAAGTGTACGTTGAGTAACCTAAAGGATTTGTAGATCCCCAATAACCAAACTTTGTTTTAAAACTAAAGAAAGCTTTATATGATTTAAAACAAGCTCCTAGTGCTTGGTATGAGAGGTTGACTCAACACTTGCACTTTTTGAACTTTAAACGAGGAGAAGTTGACAAAACCCTATTTCTCCTGAGATCCAATAAGCACATCTTAATTGTCCAGATTTATGTAGATGATATTATTTTTGAATCCGCTAACGAGCAGATGGTAAAGGAGTTTATTACTCGAATGTCCGACACATTTGAGATGAGCATGGAAGGTAATCTCTCGTACTTTCTTGGTTTACAAATCAAACAAATTGACGATGGTATTTTTCTTTCTCAGACCAAATATGCTAAGAACTTGGTTAAAAGTTTGGGTTAGAAAGTGAAACGCATGAGAAAACTCATTTAGGTAAAAGTGTGAAACTGTCGAGAGACGATGTTGATAAAGGTATTGATAATACCATGTACAGAAGCATGATAGGGAGTCTGTTGTATTTGACAGCAAGTAGGCCAGATATTATGTACAGTGTGTGTCTGTGTGCTAGATATCAATCTAATCCAAAAGAGTCACACTTAAAAGCCGTTTTACTTAAAAGACAGTGTGTGTCTGTCTGGTACAACTGAATTAGGTGTGTGGTATACTAAAGACACTGGTACTGAACTTGTGGGTTATACTGATTCGGACTGGGCTGGGGATGTAGTGGATAGGAAGAGTACTGCAGGGGGCTGCTTTTTCTTGGGTAATAATCTAATATCTTGGTATAGCAAAAAACAGAATTGTATTTTCCTTTCTACAGCTGAAGCCGGGTATATTGCAGCTGGAAGTGCATGTACACTATTGTTGTGGATGAACCAAATGATATAAGACTATGGTCTGCACAGTAGTATTTTGACTGTGCTTTGTGACAATTCCAGCGCCATTAATATCTCGAAAAATCCAATCTAGCATTCTCGAATCAAACACATTGACATAAGGTACCACTTTATTCGAGACTTGGTTGAGAGAAAGATAGTTAGCCTTGAGCATATAGGGACAAACAATTAGCTTGCTGACATCTTCACAAAGGCATTAGATTTAGAGACCTTCTCTCGTTTGAGAAGAGATCTCGGTATGTGCATTGTCTAAGCCAATGTTGGTTTGTAATGTTGTGACACACCATATCAACATCAGTCACAACATCTGTATAATTTTGCATGCATTTTTTATTTTCATACATAATCCAAAATGCATTGAGCCTGGTTGAAAGTGCGATAAGGTCTTGTGTTGCAATAAAAGTGATGACAAAAAGACTAACCTCTCCAATTAGGTGATTGTGGAGCTTGCCCGCAGAAACTGATTTTCTCACAGGTCCAAAAACAAGAGGTGTTAATAGCAATTGCTGAAGATAAGTTATTTCTCTTCAAATCTCTAAAAAGATGAAGAAAATCTGGATATAAATTGATCCAATCTTTAAATTTCATCTTCTTGAGCGATTTTGACGTAGTCATTAACTTGGCTTAAGGGGTAAGTTTCCATTGATTTCGTCTGAGGCAATGTTGGTTATAATGTTTTCAGTAATAAAAAGCAACACTGATCGAGTCTCTAAAACCGTAATGTGAATCATTTTAACCTTTTTAGGTCATGAATTTTTAGGCATCCAATAGGACTTTCATACTTTGGAAAGATGTCATCTTGTTGTGCGTACCGTTGCTTGTGTTTTTGTCTATCTTGAATTCTCTTAATTGCATTTTGAATCTAGCTAACTAAGTGTTTCAGTGGAGTTGTACTCGGACGGCTGGACAGGTAATAACGAGCTTAATCTGGAGAGTGATAATTCATATTGCACAAGATTAATTCTACAGTGTTGATGGTTCAATTAATCCTGCTCTCTACTTCGGTTGATTTTGTAGTAGAGTCGTCAATTTTATTTTTTTTTTGAATTAATGGGATAATGGTAGAAGTTGTTAGGATCACGTATCCTATATTAAGGGGGAGTGGTGTTGTTTTAGAAAGGGAAGAAAAACCATTTTGGCCTTAAATCCACTGATAGGTAAAATTAGGGTTATTTCCTTTTATTTTATTTTTTTTCTCTCTCCTTAGCAACGGTCACTTTTTGGAAAGCATAAATATATGATATTTTTTTACCGTTTGCCCACTTCCCCAATTGAACTCCCAAGCTCTCTCACGCCTCTTCAACTATTTCGATTTTTCTGCTCCTTTTTGTGTTTTTGTGAAATTCTCAGGATGTCGAACCCGTCCTCGTCTTCATCTGTTCCTGAGTTACCGGCTGGCTTTCGTCGCTCCGGCAAACAGGTTCCTGCACTTTATGTGAAAATTAGTGGCCTGGACATTCGCGCCGAAGTCGGTGGTGGTTCTTCTTCCATCCCAACATCACCACCTCCCTCGCCGCCGCGCAAATCACAAGTTGTTATACCGGCTCCTGCGCCGCTTAACGCCGTCCCTGAAGCACAAGTATTTCCAGGGCAGCCCGGCAACGAGATCGATGTTGATAATCCCCCAGATTTATCGTTTGTTGCTGAGACATTTGGACCGTTGGAAACCCTACCCTGAAGAGGTCCCGATGGTTGCGCAATATCCCTCCCGGCGTGGTGCCGCCAACAGTACCGAAGAGCCAAGCAGGGCCGCGCCGCAATGTGCCAATTGAGAAATGAATCTTGCGGAGGATGTCACAATTTTGACGGATCCTGATGATGATGATTATGTCCCTGCTGCTCCGGTTGAGGGGTCCGTGCCGCCCTATGCTTCAGCTACGAGTCTGACGAAGAAGAAGACGCCTCGCCGGAAGCAAACTATGAAGTTGACCGAGAAGAAAATTACCCCAGCGTCCATCAAGGTTTCTCCATGTTCTATTGCAACTGAATACTCGTCCCCCCCTTATACTATTTTGGACTTTTTCTCCGGTGAAGTGACGAGTTCATCCAGACTGGTTGTTGATGATCCCCCTCCGTCTTCTGTCCGTGAGACTCAGCCCATGCCTGATCCTGATCTATTTGAGTATTCTCCTGATTCCTCTTTTGATGTGCCTCTTCGTGATATACTTTCTGCTTACAAGAAGGCCAAGAGGAAACATAAGGCGGCTAAGGAGGACAATGTTGGTCCTCATGTTGGTTCCCCCATACAAACATCACATCATTCCCCGTTTGCTTCGTCTTCCAACTCTGCCTCTGACGATGTTGCTTCTCATGCTCCCGCGCCGACTCCATGTGACACCTCTATTCACTCAAACTCCTCTGGTGGCTCTCCATCTCGGGTCATTGAGCTTGAGGACATGGTGTCGTATTCTGATAGGTTCTTGACTGCTGAGGCCGAGGGGTTGTTTTCTGAGTACCAGACCCGGCATATGATTACTGAGCGCCGAGTCCCGGTTGAGTTGTTTGAGAAGAAAAACTTGGTTGCCTATTTTCAGCATAAAGGTATGTATTCCAAAGTCTTCACTGCCATGCCCTTTGTACGTGATGTAGTCGTGGAGTTGTATGACAATATGTTGCCCTTTATTGTTGATTTAAATTCTGTGAATTATGGCAAAGTATTTGTGCGTGACGAGGTTTACCCCTGATTTGATTGATGAGTTGTTTGGAATTAAACCGTATCGGGGTGATTTCAATTTGGATGGTATGAATGAGGTTATCTTGTTCCTGTCTGGGGGTTTGGTGCATGCGTGGTTTGAACAGTTGCCGAGCACCCGACTTTCTTCTCTCTATTCCCTCCAAGAACAATACATGTGTTACGCAGCCTCAGGCCCAGTTTTTATACAAGCTTGGGAGGGGAATCAAGTTCAGCTTTGGGCAGCATGTGTTCGACATTGTCACTAAGTTCGCCACCACCAAGTCTGCGGCCTCGTTGTGCATTCCCTCGTTGATCTTTAGCTTGCTGAAAAATCAGGGTTTCACGCTTCATCCTGATGACGTGCTTACTGGTGAGGCTGGCTGGTTTGCTTTAAGGGCCAACATATTACAGGTGCACGGGTTATTGATCTCCCTTGGCAGACGCCTTTTCGTGCCGATGTTGCTAGAGATGTTGGGCCCGACATTCCCAACATTGGTCCCAACATGGTCCACATTTCTGCTCAGGTTCTTCGTGCCCACGTTGCTTGGATTGATGCGCAGATGACCCGGTTGTAGGGGCTTCGTGGTTCTATCATGGAGGCCCTTTTGCCTTCAGGTCAAAAAGGGGGAGAGACTGGCGACACTAATAAGGATGAGGAGGACGATGATGCTGCTGCTGCCGAGGCTTTGGCGGGCCTTGCTAGTGAGAAAAGGAGGAAGAAGATCCGTTCTCGCAATAAGGCATTGCAGAAAATGAAGAAGCTGTTCAAGAAAAGGAAGGATCGAGGTGAAGGAATTTCGGCATCCCCTCTTCGTTCGAAGAGGGTGCGGAGTCAATAAGTTCCTTGTGTTTTGTTTTGATAAATAAACAATGTTGGTTTGTATTGTTGGTTTGATATTTTGATAACATTGGTTGTTTTATTTAAGGGGAGTTTTCCATCTTAGGGGGAGTTAGTATTGCGTCGTAGTATTTTGTCCAAAAAAATAAAATTGGGAGATTGTTGGAAATTTATTCTTGGCAATAATTCCTTATTTTGTTATTTGCCTTTCTTGGGCACAAAATAATTTATGGAACTAGATTTAGAATTTTATTTGTTTCCTAGTTTATATATAAAACTTTATTTAGTTTCCTAAATTGTGTTTAGGATTTATTTTACTTGTTTACCAAGTTTAGAATTTTAGGATTGTCTATTTAAGACAAAAGAATACTAAGACTTGGAAACACTTGAAGAGACGCACGGCGTTGACGAGAAAGAAGCAACACGCGACGCACAAGCAAGGAAAGAACACCAGCGATTACTTGGAGCCACTGTTCGAGATCAAGAAGTTCTTCGAAGTTGCATTACCAACGGAGAAGATCTTTTCATCAAGGCGACAAGTATTTAGTATCATGTTTTTTGATACTTTAGTTTTCATATATTACTTCATATTTTTGTATTGATCGTGAACAAGAAAGTAATATAGTTTTCGGGTTTGTACACCCAAGTTTACAAGTACTTTTACTTGTGAACTGGATTTAATTTGCTGTGTTCTTAAGTTTAGATTTCCGCTGCATATTTTCTTAAACTCTGGTTGATGTTGGTTTCAGTGTTGGTTAACATTGAAAACAACATCATATAATGATACTTATTTTGAAAGCCATAGACCTTCAAGTTTTACAGGTTATCAACCAAAATGGCTTAAAAAACAACGACTGAAAGATCAAGCTCTGATAGGTCAATTGGAAGAGGTTTATCTTCATTCACATTAGCCTGGCCTTTATTGCCTTTTTATATCCTTCTTAGGTTGACGACAATCTTTGGATATATGGTTTGGTTTTCCACAGTCATAGCATTTCCCTTTGAACTTTTTAGCATTCCACTACTTATTATTAGCAGGCCTCTTCTGTTAATGCAAGTGTTCGACTCGGCCAAACTTTCCCTTGCTCCACTTTGCTTTTGTTGAACTTTCCTTCAACATTACGGTTATCTTCCTTGATATATAACCGAATCATCGAATACTCAAGCCTCATTTCTTTCCATTTGTGCTTCAGGTAGTTCTTAAAGTCTTTCCACATTGGCGGCAGTTTCTTAATATCTAACAAAGCATGTATGGCAGAAATGGAACATCCATCAGGACACCGCTCGAAGTGTTGATACATCTTAGGACACGCCACATCCATCAATTGTTGCTTGATCGTTTCTATAATTGAAGCATTCAAATAAAAGTTTATGGACCCATTCGTCTCTCTCAAGCTTAGTCTCTTCCAATACTAATTGACAATTTGGAATATTGGAAAAAAATAAACATGTAAAAAAAATTGGGAACTGCTTCAGAAAAAAATATTATTTGCCGAAAATCTGGCCAATTCACCGTATGAGTCATGTTACAAAATTGGTCAATTCCCGAAATTAGTCATATAGCAAAATCGGGAACTGATTCAGAAAATAAACCACGAAACCCAAACATTTCACTCAAATCATGGAATTGGTCAATTCCTAGAATTAGTTATATACCAAAATCGAGAATTGATTCAAAAACCAAATCACGAAATTCAAACATTTCACTTAAATCACGGAATTAGTCAATTTTTCGGATAATTATATAATAAAATCGGGAACTGATTTGGAAAATAAATCACGAAATCTAAACATTTCACTCAAATCATGGAATTGGTTTATTCCCATAATTAGTCATATACTAAAATCGAGAACTGATTCAGAAAACTGATCATGAAATCCAAACATTTCACTCAAATCATAGAATTAATCAAATTTTAATTATAAAAATCAAAATCTAAATCATTTCAATCAAATCACGGAAGAAATCAAATCCTAGTTATATACAAATAACAAATCGCGAAATAAAAACAATTAACTCCAATCAGGGAATTTATCAAATCCCAATTATATAAAAATAACATATTACAAAATTAAAACAATAAACTTAAATTACTGAACTAATCGAATCACAATTATATACAAACAACAATTCACGAAATCAAAGAATTTAACTCAAATCACGAAATTAACCTAATCGAATCCCACTATACAATAATAACACAAATACTGAGGACTAGTTCAAAACACAAATCATGAAATTAATCTAATCAAATCCCAATTCACAAAATTAGTCCAAAGTTACTCAAATCACGAAATCCAAATATAAAATCACAAAATTAATCAAATTTCAATATACAAATCATAAAATTAATCAAATCACAAAATTCAAATATAAAAATCACAAAATTAATCAAATCAAGAAACCCAAGTACAAATCACAAATCCCAATATCCAAAAGACGAATTTAATAAAATACCCAATTTAGAAATCACAAAATTATCGAATCTCAATATACAAGGAATCACAAAATCCTCGCATTTAAGCCCTAATCACGGTTTGAAAAGATTGAGAAGGTTCTCATTTACTTACCAGTTGGGAAAGCGAATTTACAGTGTCGTACATCATCGGTTGGGGGTGGAATCGAAGTTCGCGGCGGCGCCGGTGGTAGTGGCGGAATTTCCATTCGAGGTGGCAACGGCGGTCGGATTCTCAGTTGAAACGGTGGTATCCATTTTTTTTTTTCCTTTATGTCTAAAATTTTGTAAAGAAGATGAAAACGACAGTTGGGGGTGAACTAAAATGTAGGATGTAGGCAAGCCTGTCAACTTTGTGTGTTTGCATTCTGAAGTCACATTGCAACGACTATATAATAAAGATAGATCACTCTATAGTAAGTTGTCATTCAATGTACTTGAAAAAAAAAAAAAAAAAAATTCTCAAATAACTAATTTTGTCACTCAAATTCAATTCAATTTGACATTTTATATCCTAATTTTATTTTGGTTATAATTTGCCTCTTAAATTTTGTAATTTTTTGCACTTTACCTCCTTAGCATTTTTTCAGTGGAAATTATTTTCGGTAGAAATTTCCGCATAATAAAATGTAAAAATCGTCCTTTTATGCACAAATTTGTCCTTCAATCCTGCAAAAATTCTCGCTGAAAATAATTTTCGGCAACGTTTTGCTAGAAAATGTTTGAAAAATGTAAAATATAAAAAATGCATAGTTGAAGAGGCAAAGTGAAATAAAAAATAATAAATGTTAAACTGGATGGAGTTTGAAGGGGGGAGTGATATCTTGTCTCAATAAATAATGTTATACGAACAAGTGTGCTGCTATCACAACATAGAGGCTCGAAATATGGCTGGCTATACTTGAGTCCGGAGCCTTAAGAAATAGGCGATTAAGATATCGGCCTCATTTACTTAAATCATCATATCCTTACATATCGAAAAATGGATTATATTTGAAGCCCTTATCAATGCTGCTATTTATAACAGACCCGCGAATATTGTCGGAGGAAGAGCAGCTTTGTTGCTTTACACAGTGATGATTTGGATGTGAATTTTCATCATCAAAAGCGTCGTCTTGTTTATCATCTGCTTTGCTTCCGGAATTTCCCATCTCTCTCACGTGCTCCTTGACGATATCTCCATATTGATCACACCATGATCTGAAATATCCAAAAATATTGTTTAAAAAAAAATAATATTACTATTAGAGCCTATTATTATCGAACGGCTGCTCTAACTTTTTTCCTATATATATATATGTGCATTCGCTTGTTTTCTGAAATCAAACCAACATTATTTCATCACGCATCGTCTCCAAACTGGATCTTTAGATAGTAAACAGCTCAAATGACCTCTTTAGTCAACCAACCAGGGAAAAAAAATCTCTTTGATGATAACCAGTTTTCTGTTTTTTCATGGAATTAAGCGAATAAAATGAATAGAAATAGTAAAATGAAGAAATAAGGGGCATATAGTCTTGGGAAAAAACTTTATCAGGTCTGCTTTGTCATATATATATATATATATATATATATATATATATATATACAACTCACCATGTTTACCATGACATAAATCTAAACAAATGATAGACTTTGTAGAAAAGCTTACGATAGATGAACATCTGGATATCGGCATAGCTCCTTTATTTTCTCTCCTAAAACCTACAAACATTTTATGTTCACTTAAATCTCAAGAATATATATAAAACAGTAAATGTTAAAGGTGATGTAAATTTCTAGACCTTATCGACAAAGAAATCGCCATTCGGATGCAATTTCCTCTTGATTTGCTTTGTGTCTGGTCCTTCCGTAACCGGGTTTGCAACAATCTGTCCACCATAACTCGATGCTTTATCAGCAACAGTCAATGGAGCCCTTTCGTCCTCCGAGTCGTTTTTCATCCATTTTTTAAATCCATCAAAACCCCATGCTTTTTTCGTTAACTTGATTGCTTTCTCCTTTTCAAGATTTTGTCCACCGTCATAGACGGTCGTAGACTGTTTCTTTTTCGACTTGGCACTATGACTATGCTTCTCGGCCACCACACGTTCCGATGGTAAGCTCTCGACCATGAGAATGGTTTTTGGCTCACTTTCTTTCTCGTCCAACTGACCGTTCCAGAAAGGATTTTCTGTACGACAATCTACTTCCTTAACTAATTTGTTCTCCTTTGACTTTCTATTTTTATCCGGTGACACGAGACCGAAAATGGACGTAGCCCCTTTCATTTTTTGTTTAATGCTCGAATTTTCTTTTATGTTTTTCTTTGAGGTTGATATATGTTGGTTGGCCGAGCATTTGTCGTCCTTCAAATCTATTACGGACCATTCCTCGTTTGAAGTCTCGTTTCGTGCCCCGACTATCACGTCTCTTGCATCGATCTCGGCTCCTTGAACAGCAAGTCTCTGTAATAAAGGCCTCTTTGATGCATGGTACTCTTCTTCTGATATGCATTTGGCATAGAGTAACTCCTAAAAGAGGAGAAAAAACATAAAACAAATAAATACTGGGTAAATGAATTTTGAGAAATTATTGGTTTCATGTGAGAAATAAAAACATATATTCCCTCCCGATTCATAATATTTTTTGTTTTAGGTAAATGAATTAAATTATATATATCTTTACAAATTATATATATCTTTACTTATATACCACTTCTCTTTGTTTTAGGTAAATGAATTAAATTATAAACATAACCTAATTAAATTATATATATCTTTACTTTTCTTTTTGATTTTGGTGCTCAATACCACTTCTTTCTATCAAGTACATTGGGAAATGATTTAAGAAATAAACGAGTAAGGGTAGATTTGAAAAGATATACTACAAATTTACCTTGAAAATGAAGAACAACAATTATTTTGAACCAATTTTTTCTAAAACAATAAGTATTGTGAACCAGAGGTGGAGGGGAATTTATTTTGTTGTCAGACTTTCTATGTTTGGAAAGTCAATATGTTTGTGGTTGTCGTATTTTGGAGTGCTGTTTTCACAAAAATTTGCGTGATATGTTGGTTGTGTTTCTAAAATCATCTTTTCATTAAAAGAAAAGGTGAAATTTGAAAATGACTTCATTTTCAAGAAAAGTTGAAAAATAGTAAATGGCATTTGAAAACACAACCATACTAACATGTCCAATAATTTTCTTTTTTGTCCTAGTGTGTGAGACTTGTTAAAGTAGAATCTGATAACAACTTAATCTGCGTTACCAGTTTACAAACAATCTGTTTTATAATAATAATAACTTGACCAAAATGGAATTGTTGTACAAATACATGAAATTTCAGAAAATCGAACTAAAACAGAGTAACAACACGCTCAACTAAGCAAGTGTTTCTCCTTTATTCATTAAACTTTAATTGCATATATATATGAAATTTACAACAAATTCACAATTTCGACAAATCCCACGAAATGTTTTGTTTAGCAGACAAAAGGACATAAAAACAGGACAAACAAATCAACATTCAAATGAAAAAGAAAAAACGGAGTTAATAGAATCACCTGCAAGAAGATCAACTTATCCCTCAAAACCAGAGGTGGCTCGTGATCAATGGGCGACGTGATGAGGATCTCGAGAAGGTGCGTTCTGAAAGTAGACACCTCGTTTTCGGAAACGATGCCCTCTTTAGCAAGGCCTATCAGATTAAGTATCTGATGAAATGAATCTTGTTGCCATTTCAGATTATTGGACTGCTGCTTCAAAAGGCGTTGTTCGGCCGCTGCAATAGCAGGGAGACGCTGCCTCTTCTTGAAGGGGAATGGAAGAATAGTTTTGCAGATCGAGGCGATTGAGTCTTGCAGTGAGATGTGTGTGGGGGTGTATGTGTGAACCATTCCTTTTTTTTTTCTTTTTTTTTGGGGGTGGGTTTTTGGAGATTTATCGGCTGGGTTTGTGTGGGATTTGTATTTCTTGTTGGTTTGCCTTTAGAGTTTTTTGTTTGTTTTGTTTCCCTTTTCTCAGAGTGTAGTTGTAAGAACGATTTTTGAATTATGTAAACGGTTAGTTGGGAGTAGCCGTTGGGGTTTTAAACGTTGGTTTTAGGTAATCGATGTCGTGAAGGAGGATTTGATTTATTTGGGCCAATTTTATTTGGGCCCAGAGTTAGGAAGAATGCTGCTGCCCGCTAAACGTTAGCGTTTACCCCAACCCTACAAATGAACTTAATAATTTTATGGTAATTTATCCGCACCCTAACTTTTGTTAGCTGCACTTAGGTAATTTTATTTACAGAATGACACTCGATAAAATGTCATGTATATTTTTATATAACTTTAATACACCCTTATTCATTCCAATTGTTGGAAATACACATAAAAAATAGAAATGACTGTATTCACTCATATTCTTTAATAATTCACATTTTAATTAGTTTTTTCAACTTCACTTTCATTCTATTTTCTAAACCCCAATTTTTTAATCATAATAAATAACCAATAATGGATGATGAAAATGCAATGGAACTCACCAATGTAAGTATTTTTATTTATTTTTGTTCAATTATTTTTCGCATTTCGTATCCCTATTTTTAATTAAGGTCAGAATTTTCAAATTTTGTCTGCGCTCGGTGTCAACCAAATTTAAGACAAAATTCTGGAGGAATTTCAAGTTGGCAAGAATAGGCTGGATCCAATCAGCTATACCCTGGCCATAGGTGGTCAAGATTGATGTCCAACCCGTACTTTCTATATCGGGTTTTAAGTTTATAGGTCGTCGAATCATATGGAAAAATTATTTTTCATGTTTTTGCATTACAAACATATTTTTGACGTCAGTTGCTATGGAACCGATGTAGAAACTGTTTTCATATTTATTGCATGCGAACAGATCTCTTACATTGGTTTCTATAAAACTGATATAGAAAGTAGTAAAAATTAAAATATAAATAGAATGAGTAAAACTTTTGGTAGACTTTGGGCGAAATTTTGAGCAATTTTCAGCCAATCATAGCCTAAATATTGTCATTTTTTCAACAGACATGTGGCGAAACACTTAACAAATTTCAGCCAATATTTGTCTATTTATCTCCTACTCTAAATTCACGAAAATTTAAAATTGACATTCTCAACCTTCATTTTTCATATTAATAACAACATAAACTCAACTTAAAAATAATATAATTTAAAATTTACTACACAAAATATCAAATTAAACACAATGTTCGAGTTCCCAACTTTCTTTCAATGCTTCT
>BMAC01000087.1:626999-664635 GCA_014905375.1 Phtheirospermum japonicum | reverse complement strand
ATTTGATTTGGTTTCTACGAGTTTCAACAATTTGAGACGGATTAGGTTCGATTTGATTTTGCTTGCACACCAATGGCTTCGATTTTGGACGAATCGGGTAATACTTTTTTTAATTAGGTCAATTCATCTAATTATAACAGTTTATCTGATTTAAAAACTCGCCTGATGTGTGTTTGGGCTAATTGTTGTCCATTGTCTGCATAACTCAATGTCTGTTTTTGCACATTAGCTTGTTACCTTGTGCACGTCCCTGCTGAATTGTGTTTTGCACGTGTCGTGAAGTCTTAAAAAAATTTGTGCTTGTCGACGTTTGATGTGGTTGCTGTCTGATTTGTTTTGTGCACAACTCAGTGTCAGTTTGTGGACATTAATGTGTTACCTTGTGCACGTCCCTGCTGAATTGTGTTTTGCACGTGTCGTGAGGTCTTAAAAAAATTTGTGCTTGTCAACGTTTGATGTGGTTGCTGTCTGATTTGTTTTGTGCACAACTCAGTGTCAGTTTGTGCACATTAATGTGTTACCTTGTGCACGTCCCTGCTGAATTGTGTTTTGCACGTGTCGTGAGGTCTTAAAAAAATTTGTGCTTGTCGACGTTTGATGTGGTTGCTGTCTGATTTGTTTTGTGCACAACTCAGTGTCAGTTTGTGCACATTAATGTGTTACCTTGTGCACGTCCGTGCTGAATGGTGTTTTGAGCGTGTCGTGAAATCTTAAGAAAATGTATGAGTGTCGTCGTCTGATGTGGTTGCTGTCTGATTTGTTTTGTGCACAATTCAGTGTCAGTTTGTGCATATTAGTGTGTTCCCTTGTGCACGTCCGTGCTGAATGGTGTTTTGCACTGTGTCGTGAAGTCTTAAAAAACCTATACATGTCGTCATCTGATGTGGTTGCCGTCTGATTTATTTCAGTGCACAATTCAGTGTCAGTTTGTGCACATTAGTGTGTTCCCTTTTGTACGTCTGTGTAGTAGCAAAATGGTGTTTGCATTTGTTATGATTAAAAAATTATTCGCCTGTTGTCGTCTGATGTGGTTCTCATCTGATGATAGTATGATTTGTTTGTGCGCAAATAATTGTCAGTTTGTGCACATTAATATGGTGTTTGCACCTTTCACTATGATTGATAACCACAAATAAATGTTACATTTGTATTTGTATTGATAACTACTAAATACACTGATTGTCACTCGAGTAATTAAAAAAGGCAATGTTGCATGAGCCAAGATGTATCATTACTTCAAAGATATTCAAAAACTTATTTTCTGATTTTTGTGTGTTCTTACCTCGAAATTTTACTTGGTATCGGTTATGGTTGTAATAATCATTTGTTTGCACATTGTAATTGCAGGTGATTTGAGAAAGGAAGTAAAAATGGGACCAATTGGCATATATCAAGACCTACCCTTAATATTATTTTCTTATTTTTATTTTCTTAATTTAGCAAATTGGGTTATGCACAAGTAAGTGTCAATTTGTGCACAACAATGTAATGAATTTTGCACAATAGTGCAATAAATTGTGCACAATATGTCACTGGTGCAGACGCTCTTGCACTCTTGATCTAGTATTTCATGAATTCTTATTTAATTTTTTAGTCTTTCGGTACTAATTATGAGATTGAGGTGAAGGCTCTGTTTGCAAAATCATAATATGATCTAGCAATATCAATTTAACTTTATTTTAAAATTAAAATAAATATTACAAAATTAGTTTCAGGATATGCACAATAGTGACATAAGACCTGCACAATCGTATTACAAGTCATGCACAATATATATCAATACACAAATTATAAAAACACACCAGCAATGAAATTACACATGAGTCTGACAAGATATATAAAAAAAAAATCATTAAAAAATGGGATAATGTTTGCCGCAACATTTCACTATTTTTATTGGTTATCGATCATCTTATCCGGTTTTTGTGGTCATCGACGCCCAATAGAGGTAGCTGGCATGAGACTACTGCTATGAAACATAACATGCACAATTATGCATTAAGTTATGCACAATATTGCAATAAGATATGCACAATAATACAATAACATTTGCACAACCAAGTGCAACTTCTGAAAATAAAAAACCAGAAAACTAAATATCTGTCAATGACATATGCACAATCACCAGCAAAGCCAACTCCAAAGCCTGCAACCCATTTTCAGTAGTAGTTCACTGGGAAAAAGAATAAGAATATTAATCGCTTTGGTCGGTGTGTCCGGAAAACCCTCTTGCAAATATTCAAATGGGTTGTTTTGCTTCCTTACGTCGGAACATGTTGCATTTTTAATCGTCCTGAGATCAAATTTGTTGCTAGTCGAAACCTCCATATCCCATCGCTGCCCCTGTGATTTGTCGGAGTGCGCTGTTCCTTTTTTTTCCAAGTGAATTCTATTTCGGTTTATTTTTAAAATTAACCGACTGTCCCGAAGGGCCCGCTGTTTTGCCCAAAACCTCCTGTACCTGCACAATTAAGGTTCTTTTTGGTCCCAGTTCACTGTTGGTTTTGTCCAAGTTCCCAGAATGCGTTGCTCCAGAATTTGGCAATCAAAATAATACATGCACAACAAATTGCACATTAGTTCATATGCGCGTGCACATTAGTTCATAACTACATGCACAAAATAGCCTCTATAAAAAATAATTAAAAAATACTTGCACATCAAATTGCACATTAGTTAATACACTCGTGCACATTAGTTCATAACTACATGCATAAATAGCCACTATATACAAAATTATATAATGTTTTATATCTGATGATCGGATCGTAATGTTGTGCACCTGTGATACCTATAAATTCAATCAAGTCCAATGTCTAGTGCATCAATTTATGCACAATCATGCAGTAAAAAATGAACAATGATATAATAACACATGCACAAAGTGAAACCCTCGATATACAAATTTGAATACATAAATCTTTGCCTTTCCCTCTCCATGAACACAAAAAAACACCATATAAAATTTACAATAATTTAAAATAAAACGCTAAGAATTAATGCATCTTATTCAACATAAAAGAAACAAATTAATGTGATTATTCAAGTACAAGCCATATTTTATGCAATCTTTATTGTGCAAACTCATAGGCAGTATTGTGCATAGTTAGTAATGTTATTGTGCACATACCTGGAACTAATGCAACAATATAATTTTAAAAATATTTACATTTTCACATACAAAAACAGCATATTACAAAATGTTAAATGCTATAATGGTCTGACAGAAAAATAAAAACAAGAAGTGAAGGCTTGCTGATCCCCCACGAGATGAATCTCTATCAGCTTCCTCAAATCAGCAAGACTTGAATCTTTCAAAACCTTCAACGTTGTAATCACCTTTCCCGGATTATCCTTCGAATTCTATTTACCCGAGCAGGAGCACTTTGCACGATTATCAGAAAGCGTCTGAGAAAATATATAAAGTTCAAAGAACAAGCCAATACGCAAAAGGATGCTAAAATAATCAAGCCAAATTACGATCTCAAGCAAAAAAATTAATAATTGCTACCATTTTCGATATCTATGTTTGCAAATAGTCGAGCTGCTGTGACGAACAAGGCTAGAATTAGCAACACTGTTAACGCGCTCCATCTTCAACTAAATCGGGTTAAACGAGCCTGAACCCGATAAGCCGCGATACGAATTTCCGGTGATACTCTTTAGACTTTGACAGATCAAAGGTGCAGCCCTCGACAACACAGCGCGGTACAGAGTGATTTTGACCAGACGATTTTATCTTCTTCAATGACGTGACGGATGGCGTAGGCATCACAGAAAAATACGCACCGTTATTCTCGAAATATGTTCGCTTTCCGATTTTCAGACCGATCAGTGGCTCCGTATTTTGTTTCATTTCCATCTTCTTGCCGAAGTTTCCCGAAAAGCCCTCGAACGTCATGAGCTTAAACTGAAGAGTCGGTAGAAGCTGAGAGCGAGCTTCTGGCTGAAGAAACATGGCCACAATCAGCACCAACGATTTCACCATCATCGAAAATCATCCAGTCTAATAGTTGCGGCCTTTTGGGACTTTCGGGGGCCTTTGTACCGAACCCGACAAGATTTTCCCAATCCCACCTCGCATTCCAATCCATCTCGGAAAAGTGGCTCATTAAGAGGGCTTATTCAGTTGTTGTTGTGCATGAAACACATCATAAAATAGACATTTGAAATGTGAAGCGTAAGGAAAAGAGTAATTGAAGAAGCAATTTCACAAAACAAGATCAAATAACAATTACAGCTTATGTAATCACATCTTCAAGAAAAAAAATGCGAGAAATTAATAAACATACAAATTAAGGTTCAGATCAAGCTACCAAATATTTAATATTCAGGCCCCAAATCAACAAGCAAGCAAAAACAACCAAAGACCCCATTAAGTCAAACAAATACCTATAAGCAAGAGTTTATTCAATTATAATTTTTGCAGCATAGAATTTCAACTTCTTTTCCTGAATATTCTCTGTTGCAACTTTAGGATAAACAAGAAAATACTCTGCCCAGCTCCACTGGTTAAAAGATATCATGCAGAGTAGCGCAGAGCAGAGCATTTTTCTTTTTTATTTTCTAGTAAAAGAGAAGAAAGTGGAACACCTTTATTTATTTAGCGGACGYTTGATAGGTGGGATTTGGATCCTCAGCAGCGGGTTCACGAGCCCCGGCGGCGTTGGGCGTGGTGGAGGATGGGGAATCTCAGGGGCGTGAAATCGATTGAAATGGCAAAGGGGAAAAGAGGGTTTTTTCTTTTCTGAGATCTTTTCGAGAAGTGTGAGAGGGGTACGACTTCTCTTCAACCCGAATGTCTAATAATTACAGAAATACCACCGGATAATTTTTATAAAGGCATTAAAATGATTGGTCAGAATTTATTCTCATTTCTCACCTACGGATCCATTCTCATATGATCTTATACCTATATATATATATATATATATATATATATATATATATATATATATATATATATATATATATATATATATGTGTGTGTGTGTGTGTGTGTGTGTGTGTGTGTGTGTGTGTGTGTGTGTGTGTGTACATATTTATGTGTGTATGACCCCGTACTAATATAACAAGTTTATTAAGGTAAATTAGATTATAGTGTATAATGGATTTTTAATAATATATCTTGAAAGGAAAAAATTTCATTGAGTTTAAAAAGGAGTAGGAGTCTAATATGTTGTTTGATACATATGAGGTTTCTAAGATCAAATCCTGGAGATTTTGATTCTTAACTTTCGGAAGAGTAGTGCTGATTTAGAACAATCTTACTCGATAGGATTTTTTCGTAGTCTTTACTTGTTTATATTTTCATGTGTAATCGTTGATGCACTTTTCGAGTAAAAGACATTTTTGCCTTGAGGCACGACTACAATGATTTATTTCTTGTAGTCAAAAGTTTTAAAAGCTTGTGTTTTGTTATTTTAATTTCGCTACTATTTGTTTACACTCTTTACAAAACACACTTGGTTTGTTGATTGTTATAATAGTTTTCTATTTTTATTCATGAACAACTTAGCGAATTAGGGCTTGCAATTCTTTCAATAGGCATCATGAGCGAGCACTTGACAACACCAAGTGTTGATCCTGAGTGCAAGCTTATAGATTCGCCTATTTTTTCTAGGTGTTGCACACCTTTTAATGAATCTAATCTTGAAAATTCTAATTCCACTATTATTGCTACAGGAGATGTGAAGTCTGAGGACTCCGATGATAAGGACACCGAGGTGATGGAGGCATACGAAGAGTTGTATCATAATTGGGTCAAGTTAGTTCAAAAGGCCAAATTTCTTACCAAGGAGAACGAACAATTGAGTTATGAGAACGATGAGTTAAAAGCGTCTATCGCTCACTTGGAGGTGCTTCTCACAACAAAAGATGAAGAACTTGGTAATTTAAAATCTAAACTTGACACTTCTCTTTAGTCTTTGAAGAAGACAAGTACCGGTAAGACTAGTACTCAATTTAAAACTCCTGTGTTTGTCAAATCTAAAGAAGCTTGTGAAACACCAAGTAAAAACTTGTCTAAAGCCTCTAAAAAATCAAAACGCCGTAATGGTAAATTCATCTGTCATCATTGCTTTATGCCTGGACATATTAGACCTTATTGTCGTAAACTTAAAGGTAAAACTGCTAATAAAAGGTTTGTTGGTCCAATGTTGGTCAGTCCCAGTAACACTGCCACCAACACCTCTCGTAAATTCAAACCTATTTGGGTTCGCAAATCTGATGTGAAGTGTAATTTTGTTTCTACTTCTTTTAAGCATATGATTGCAAGGTCCTGGTATTTGACAGCAGTTGCTCGCGTCATATGACGGGTACTAGTGAGTATTTGACGGACTTTGAGACATACAATGGAGGAAAAGTGATTTACGGAGGAGGAGACCATGAACAAATCATCGGTAAAGGGACTTTGAATGTTGAAGGCCTTCCGAAGCTTCCCAATGTGCTTCTTGTTGATGGACTTATGGCTAATTTGATTAGCATAAGTCAACTTTTTGATAGTCATATGAATGTGGAATTTGATAAACAAACTTACAAAGTTTTTGATGATTCAAATGTTTGTTTTCTTACAGGTACAAGGATGGCGGATAATTGCTATCTTGTGTGTAAGGATGGTGTTACACTTGTTAAACGTATGAGTACTTTCATGAAGGTTTGTGGACAAAAACGTATTTCAAACTCTAAGCGATCTTTGCACAAAACTTCTCAAGACTCTACATTTTTGAAAACTCGAGAAAGCTCAAACTCTTTGATAGAGGGTTTTAATCCTAAAACTTTGGAGTCTTTAAAATATCTTGCGTGTTCTAATTTTGGTCACTTTGCTTTTAAATGTGCTAATAATTTAGCAAGAAGTAGCTTTAAGGCTAGTTTAAGTGACTATGAGTCTAAGAAAGTAGATACAGACCCTAATGTTGAGAAAAACTTGTTTTTCACAGCTCTGGAGGGAGAAGTCGTCACTCTGTGTGCTCCTGTTCAGGATGTTGGTGGGAATGTTGGCACACCACCACCGACATTCAGTCCAGAACTTTTAGACTGCACTAATATTAGTTTAAATTCTGATATTCTGTCAGAAGCAGGTCTACAACACAGTGAGGGTGATATTTTTGTTAAGCTTGTTCTTGATAACTCCCTTGCTTTCCTTAATCCATTAGATAAGGGTAAAACAAAACTCGACGAGGTTCCTTTTATGGGTAATAAGTTTGACAAAATTGATTTTGCTTTTATAAAACCTGTTTTTCTTAAAGAAAAGTGTGTCGAGTCTTCGTCGATACCAACCAACGTGAAGCGTTCTTTTAAGAAAAAATTAATTTCAAGAAAATGTCAATTTATTTCTCATTGATATTTTGTTTTTAGACACATTAGACTTGGTTCTAATGAAATGGTATCTGATCATGCTCAAGAGTTTTCTGAAAATTTTATGTTGGTGGAAATGTTGGTGTTTTCCAGTAACATCCCAATAACACTCGAACCACTTTGGTTAAGAATTCATATTCCAATTGTAATGTTTTCTACACCTCACTTGAGTTAATATACTTTGGTTTATGGATTTTTTATAGTGATTTTCCCCGATACTTGTTGGGTATTTTGGATTATTTGACTAATTGTGAGTTTCGGAATATAAGTCAAGTTTGTGTTTCTTTTGGTCTTCATGATATGACAATTGGTAAAGGTACATTTAATGATCATGGTCTAATCAAGCCTTATTATGTTTATACTAAAGGGCCTGTGGTTAATCACCTTAATACACACCAATGTTGTGATGATGGTTTGGATGTGAAGTTTGGTAAAAGTTCCTGTGAAGTGTTTGATGTTTCCAACACTTGTTCTTTTACAGGTTTAAGAGCAGCTGATCGTTGTTACCAATTTCATAGTATACAATCTTGTTGTATTGCCAATATTGATGTTCTTGGTTTATGGCACCAAAAGATTGGGGATGTGAATTTGAAAATGATTAAAAAATTGGTTAGATTTGAATCTGCTTGTGTTTTATCCAAACTAAATATTAAAGTTAGTAGTGTCAATTTTGCATGGATAAATGGTAAACTAACTTATGATCATCGTCTCATGAAGAAGGGTTTTTTAGTCTCTAGTTATCTTACCTTAGATATTGTTAATCCTATTGAATGTGAAAGTGTATGTGGTATGAAGCTTGTTCTTTTTAATGACTTTTCATTCACTTGGATTGTGTTTCATGATAAAAAATTGGATACTCTTGAATCACTTGAGTTTTTAAATAAAATGGTTTTCAAAGTGTTCGATTTGAGAGTCACTGAAATCTGGTTGAGTCATCATGTGATTTTTGAGAATGTTTCATTCTTGTTTGATAGAGTGGAATCTTCTCATGAGATTAACGATCTTGTTGAATGCAAGGAAGATTATTCTAACTTAGTCATATTTTGTAAATCTTCCTCTTCTGCTGATGAATAGGTATCTAGCTTGAACCTGTTTGCATTTCAAAAGATCGTTTTGGGCACTTTTGAGAGTGTTTTGCCGGATGTATTGCTAAGTGTTTCAACATTTGGACCAATACTTGTCATGGCTAATTGTGCATCCGATTCTACGGATATTTTCATTCTTAGCTAGAGGATGATGTTCAGAACAGTTCTGCTAAATCTGGCATTTTGAAATTCGATGTTACTACAGGTGTTCCAACACTGCCAGTAACATTCAAAGTTGCTGAAGCTGAAACTGTGTCTGATGTTGATTTTGTTGTTGCTAACACTGTTCCCACCAGAGAGACAGTGATCACACTCAGGAAGATGGTAAGTATAGGTTGTACATTTTTGAAATGTACTACAGTAAGATCTCTCCATCTTCCACTCTCTTTTGAACTTAGATATGATAAATACTTTGCATTAAGAGAGTTTGTGTTTTGGAGCAATAACATGATGTTATGGTGTGTGTATGAACATGTTAATGTGTCCTCTCTATTAGGAGAACTTGAGTTTATAATATTTGGTGGTTGTTCCCAATTATTGTGTTTTTTCATAATTGTTAAAGGGAACAGTTCACTTGAAAACACATTAACTATTTTTGTTAATAACTCTAGTGCGGCTGAGATATCAAAGATATTATTTCAACACTCTCGAACAGAACCCATTATTTCTCAATTTCACACTATACGAGATTTGGTTGAGAAACACATTATTCGCATGGAGTATATTAACACCGAAAACTGGCAGGTAGACATTAGCACCAAGGCATTAGAGTATGAGGGATTTTCTTTTAGAAAATCTCTCTATAGGTGGTCTGTATGAGTGTCGTCCTGCATGTTGCGGCATTGGACCTCACATTTGTCGTAACACTGTATACAATTTTTTTTATATTTTAATCTTTAATTTTGTTTAGGCATTCATTGCCTATGTCCAGCTGCTTTACATTCTTTCCTAAAGTGTGTTGTCTAAATGGGTTGAAAATTTTGAAAATAATTGTGGGTTGTCTATCGCAGGAACATGCGTTTCTCCTAATTCTTTTAAAATGAATATCTTATATTATGAAGGAAGTACTAGCCATCCTAAAAGGAATGAAGAATAAATTGAAAAATCAAATCAATGATCAATGTGATCTTATGAGATGTTTATTTTACCTCTGTTGTTGCAAAGTGGAGGTACTACTACTCCCGGGCATAAAATATATAATCCGCATATGCAGCTTAAAATGACTATGTCGTTAACTAGGTTAAGGATTTTTAATTCATTTACTTTGTGGACGAATGTCATCCAGGATGTCATCACATCCGGGACTGTATTGTGTAGCAGCTGTGTTTTTACCAAATTTGTGTGTGAAAATTTTCCTTTATCATATTTTTAGTCATAATTTAAGGACATGCATCACTTGGTGATATTTGTCTATTTGTTGAAATTTGGCTCCTGTGTGCAAAGTGTGGATGTGAATTTCTTCTCCGTTTGGAAAATTTTGTGGAACTTGGATCTCGTTTTGTTATACACGTTTGTGTTGGATATGGCTGAATTGATACGATGTTAAACAAAGTTTTTTCATATTTTACGGTGACTTATGTCAAAGGTGGACTTTGTTCACTTAGTAATTTTGAGTTTCTATATCATAAGGGATTTTAACCTAGTTATGATTCCTTGTTTGATAGGATTCTTATAGGTTTATAATTGTATGAACTCTTTGGTTTATTATATCTATATATATGGCTTCTCATTATCACACGCATGATTCGCTTTATTTTTCAAATATTTATGAACGTTTGTGATTTTCGTTATTGACATCTTTTGTGATGGAATATTTTTAATCTTTGTAGGTGTCAATTAACTGTCTCGAAGTTCGAGTAAGAGTTCATCCACTTCCACCTCTGTCGTCGTCCTGCTTAGCTCCACCACCGTGTCTGAATTTTCACTCAATCCATCATTTTCATCCATGACTACTTCGATCATTTGCCTCACAAGATTTGTCAAAGGGTGTTGCAGCATCTGGGGTAACATTTTTGAACCCAGGTGTTTGCTGCATCTTTTGTACTTATATCACCACCGACTGATAATGCTTAGACCATTGAGCCTGCTCTATTGTCATCTCACTCTATGGCTATTCACTCGCCGCTGATGTTGGTGTGAATGTTAGTGCTGGTGTTACTAACACTCAGCCAGTTCCGTTTTGCTGAATGTCGCCGCATGTTGCTGGTAGCACTTATGATGATTTTGCACCAAATTTGTCTTTGGAAAGAGTAAGGGCATTATTTCTGGTTCCTGTAGCCCTCAGTCGAGTACTATTCCTAAGATCTCAAGTAATGAGAAATTTGCTACCGAGGATATTTCTGGACTGCCCATGCATACATTTGATGCCGCTGATAGTCATACCATGGATAATAAGGTCAGTTTTGTATACAAAGATGTTGCTGCAGTTGCTGCTGCAGGTGTTACTAGAGATGTTGCTGAGGATGTTCCAACACCCGAGCCAACATTCAGTTCTGGTATTGATATGGGTAACATCTTTTCTGAACCTTTTTATTCTGGGGCTGTTTGTAGTAGGTTTGTCTTATTTTTGATGGTCGTTCCTTGATTGAAAAAGTAAGCATTTAATGTCTTTTCTTTCTTTTAAATTGAGCAAATTTCTTGAGTGTCATCATTTATTGCTTACTGTGGTTGATATTTTGCATCTTGAGATTTCTGTGGTGTATGAGTTATATACCAATTTGAGTGATGAGGTTTTKAAAAGTCGGTCATTTAATTCAGTTGAGTCTATGTTCGTAGTAATATTTTTAGAGAAAAGCTACACGCAGGGATATATTTAGGAATTGGTTCAGAAAATTAACATAAATTGACAAAAAAAAAAAACCTCACTTTCCCTATCCCACAATATATGTTTTAAAAAAAACCAAATCTAACCTAACCACACCTCTGCTCAATTTCTCCTCCGTCTTACCGTTTTTGTTCACACCTGCAATAAACAAGACCACCACAACCACCGCGTCGCCGTCGTCTGACACCGCCAGCTCCGCCGTAGTTGCCTCAACTCCACCCATCTGCACTAACTGCAAATTCATCTCTACCTTCTCAAGGTGCGCTACGTTTTTTTTGCTCGCAGCTTTTCTTCACTATTTGTGTATGCACAGTCGGTCTGAGCATCAATCAACGGCGATTATAGTTCTCTACCATCTTTATTCATTTCTCATCACTGTTCTGTGTGATATAATTTAAGCCAATTTCATTATGCTAGCTACTCCATGCTCTCCGACTACCAACTGTTTGATAAAATGTCTCAATGAAAATAATGTTGTTATTTTTTAATATTAATAAATATTATTTTTCTCGGTGCAGAGATATCAGCCCATGTTTAGCTTTTAGAGCAAATGTTACTCGCAAGAATACTAAGCGCCCGGGTGACGGTGAATCACATTCTGCATAGCTTTCTTGGTCGAACCACCAAATACCCGCGCATCATTAGTCGGGCCCACAACTCATTTAATAGCGTATCACCGTTTCGCCATGGATTCACAACCCTAACTGGCACCGTTTTAGTCCAGGCCCGTGACTCGGGCAAACTCCACGAGGATTTAGAAACCGCAATCAAAGAGCACAGGCTCGACGATGCGTGGGCTTTGCACGAGAAGCACATGCGGGTCGAAGGGTTCGCCCGAAAGTCAACCCTCTGCAAGCTGGTTGCTAAACTAACCGAAACCTCCGACATTAATTCTCTCGAAAATGCTTACGGGCTGGTCGAGAAAGCCTTCGTCGAGCACAAACAGACGTTATTCAACAGGGACACTCTCATCTACCTCTCTCTTAGACTTTTTAAATACGGACTGCCCATCCCCGCGTCTACTATTTTAAGAAAGCTTCTCGAAATGGAAAGTTACCCTCCCGTGGCGGCTTGGTCCGCGGTTATAGCCCGCATGTCGCAAAATCCAGCTGGCGCTTACTTAGCCGCCAAGCTGGTTCTTGAAATAGGTTACTTATTCCAGGACAGCCGGGTCGATCAAATGAAAAAATGCAACGGGCCCTTGATTTCTATGAAGCCCGACGCGACGGCTTTTAACATCGCTCTGGTGGGGTGCCTTTTATTTGGCACAACTAGAAAAGCCGAGCAGATTCTTGATATGATGCCTCGGATTAAAATGAAACCCGACTCAACGACATTAATCGTCACGGCCCACATTTACGAACGAAATGGTCGGAGGGATGAGCTGAAAAAGCTCAGGCGACATGTTGAGGAAATTCCGAATATAACCGATATTCATCGATGATGGAAAAATGCGCTAATATCGCGGAAACAAGAAACTTCGATATCTCACTTAAAGTATATGAGTTTACATTCCGCAAGAGAAATGAATGACCATGTTGTTGTGGTTTAATGTAACGTATTATTGTCTATAAATGATTTTTTATTAATGTAAGATTTTTATCATCTTTAATGTATTTATTTTAACTTTTTCTTTTTTGTTCTAAGTGGCGTTTCTAATTGCAGTTATGAAAATTCAATACAACAGCGAGGAGGGGAGATTGTTTTTTAAGGCCCTTTTTGGTCCAAGCACAAGTCAATGGCTCAAAATCACCAAACTACAAATCTCAGTACATTAAAAAGAAAAAAAAAATGAAAACACCGAACTCATAAAAAAAGAAGGCAGAAACGACCAAATCCTAGTACCCAAAGCCATCGACAAACACTTTATACGTTCCAGAGTCTAAGCAGCATCCACATCGGATGTCTCGATAATAGCCTGTTCAGCTTCCTGAACCTCCTTCTCAGTCTTCCTACACTTGTAATACACGCTCATGAACGTACCGACAGCTCCATATTTCCTCCTGCAGTGCTCGTAAAGACCAGTATCGAACATTCTCCAGAATTTCTTCTCATCGAGCTCGGACACAGCGTATTGCGGCTGGAACCCGTGATTTTCAATCAACCAACTCTCCAAATTTTTAATAGCTCCAGCTCCATCGAATACCTCACCTCTCAAAATGGGCCCAGGTGCATAATAAGCATCCACATCGGTATACATCTGAGCATAGTTTGGGAAATTACATCATGAATAGTGGAATATTTGTTAGAAATATATAAACATCAAGGGGAATTGCATTAGTTAATTACAAATAACAACTCATAAGTTTAATTATAAACAAGCAAAATATGCAAATGCCATTGCTTAAAGATCAAATACACCACAGAGAACAAAACTTAAGCTCAATTATAAACAACAACATATTCAAATGTCATTGCTTAAAGAGCAAATACACCACAGAGAAAAACTCATAAGTTCAATTATAAACAACAAAATGTTAAAATGTCATTGCTTAAAGAGCAAATACACCAAGTTACAACCAAACGTAAAAAAGTATGACATAGTTTTCTTCCACAACTCGCACCAACAACATTCATGTAAAAATATAAGATTTTCGACTACTAATCCTCTGGAAAATCACTTCCTGTTGCTGCACCCCCATTAATCATGATTTTTTTCCTTGATGAAACCTGCATAAAAGACAACCTAGTAAGTACACGTAGTGATACGATAGAATGAATAACAAATATAAATATCGTACCCTTTTCTTCTTTAAATTTTTTTCAAGTGATCCTTTTAACTGATTCTTTCTTGGGCCCCCCCTACGCTTTACCAATGGTGGATCGAGAATATTAGATCTCTCTTCTGTCTGGCTAGCATGTGGACCATTATTTGATGGGAAAGGTCCGCTTATAGCCACGCCATGTCGCTCTCCATGGAGGGTGTTTTGTATGTGATTGTTGTGTTTTTCTCATATTTTTAATTAGGTTTTTATTGTGGTTAACGGTTTTTATGTCGATTATTTAGGGTTTTTAAGTTGTTTTTCTAATCTTGTTGATTTTCTTATTTCTTGCTAATTTTATGTTTAGTTGGGTTAAATGGTTTCAATTAATTTGAGGATTGGTGAAATTCTTGGGTTTTTTATGTTCAAAATCCTATTTTTATAGGTAACGGCATTAAGGGCCAAAGTTCAAAGCCAAGCCAAGACAAGGCGTGCCAAAATCGGTGCCAAAGAGAGGCTCCAAAATTCCAAACTCTCTAATACTATCCAAAGCACGCCAAAACCGGCGCCTTGGTTGCCAGTGCCCGCAAAGCGGCGCCAGGCCACGCCACCTCTCGCCTGCCAGCGCCAACCCGCGCGCCCACCTGCGCCCAGCAGCGCCCAGGCTCGGCCAATCTCGAGCCATGGTCTATCCATATCGAGGCAAGATGTGCAAAAAGCTAGCCAAGGGTCTAGGAAGGTGCCTCCGGGTCAAACTTAGTCAAACCCAGGAATTTTAAGCCTCTAAGGCTATTTTGGCCCATTTAAACCCAATTAAATATAATATAAATAGAAGACTTCTTTCATTTTGTAGAAAACACCTCTCATTTTCTCCCAACCCAAGTATCGGTTTGGGGATTAAAAATCCTCTCTCTAGTTTTTAAGATCTAATTTCTCTCTCTTAGGTTTTAGATTCAATTTCAAGATTTGATATAATTTCTTTTCTAGATTTAGATTTACTTTCATGCTTGGCCTTGGGTTTGTAAGCTTAAAAAGAATCCAAATACTCCTTTGGATTGTTAATTTTGATGCGATTTAATTCAAGCTTGCTACTCTTTCCTTTAATTCAAGTAAGTTTCCTTTCAATTTCATGTTTTATACTTTATTTCTATGCTTGTTCTTCATTTCCATCTTTGTTCTTCATTTTATGCCTTTTGTCTTAGCACCTTGAATTCATGATGAAACTTATGAATTGGCTATGGAATCTAGATGAGTGACACATCTAGATCATAGATCGGCTCTTGGATCGTCTTGATTTTGAGTTTTACACATGCTTTATTTTGAATTAAATTTTTGTGCTTTGTTTCATGCTTAATCTTAGATCTAGTCTTCATTACTTGTTATTTTTTATAAAGTTTTAAACTTTCTCGTCTATTTTCATTGCTTTATCCATTCATGCTTTCAATTTTAGTAAATTTGTATTATTTGAGTTTTTATGCATAGTTGTACCTTGTGCTTGCATGCTTGTACTTGGTGAAACATTGCATTTCCTTGCTTGTTTTCATTATTGCTTTGTACTTCCATATTGAGGCATCCGACGAGGCATTATACCCACTTGCAATTTCAATTCCTAGGATAGTTTAGCTAGTTTATTTGCTTTATTTTCATTTTCTTTTAATTTTCCAAGCTTGAAACACATTGAATCCTTCAATCGAATCGAATTCCGATAATACCAAGCCATGAACCCATTGATACATTCAACACCACTAAAACTCTTCTAACAGAGGGATGGGTGAGAAATTAAAAATTCGCGCATCTTTTGTTCTAGTAATTCAATTATATTATCACAATATTCTTTATCAATGAAAATCATTTCTGACATCCTCGCCGCGACGCTCAACAACTTGTCTTGCCTTTCTTTTTCTGGGGTACAGGTCCAACCACTATCTCCAACTATAATCTTCGAATGCACCCTATGTACGTCCTTCCTCCATCGTCTCAATACATATCTTTCATGAACCTCATGAATGTCTAAGTCAACTAAAACCTTTAAAGAGTGTCTACAAAGAATTCCCCAAAACTCAAACAAGTTACAATTACATGAGATAATCAGATTTTCCCTTGCAAATGATATAATAAACTCCCTACGTTTCTAGTGGTTAGTACCCAATGTAACCTGCTCAGATACGCGGTATATCACCCCTGGATGATCATTCTCCGCCCCGTCAATCCTACAATAAGAAATTGCAATAATTCACTTTTGAAATTCTTTTTGAAACCTCTTATTAGTATATGCCTTTTGAAATTGTTTTTCTATCCTGAAATGAGTAGCACATCGAACACTTGTACTTAATGACTTATGATCATATCCCTAACTCCTTCTCTATCATCTTTCTCATTGCTCGATCATATTGCTTGACAAACTGCTTTAGAGATGTTCCCCAGTTTACAAAACCTTTGAAAAACGCATTCATGCTTTCACTTCTTTGAGTAGTAGACATCCCAGCCCAAAAACTAGTCTTGAGATAACATGGAACCCAACGATCTCTCTCAGAATACATTTCTGCACACCATTTGAGATCCCCAAGTTGGTACTTATCAACCAACTCTTCTCATGCGTCCTCAAACTCATCCGGAAATAGACTATTATAAACCGCTGCCTTAATAACTTCAATCACAACATCTTTATCTGAACGACCTCCGAATTTCTCAGGCAACTTTTTCATTATATGCCATAAACACCATCTGTGAATGGTATTGGGAACATTTGGGGAATCACAGCCTTCATTTCCAAGTCTTGGTCAGTAATTATACCAATAGGTGATTTCCCTCTCATATATTCAAGCCACGCAGAAAATATCCAAATAAATGAATCGGTATTCTCAGATGCTAACAACCCACACCCCAATAATATAGACTGTCCGTGATTGTTTATGCCAATAAATGGGGCAAAAGGCATCTGATACTTGTTCACTAAATAGGTCGTATCAAATGAGATAACATCTCCAAACTCTTTATGTGCTTATCTTGACCTATTATCATCCCAAAATACATTAAGCAATCTTCCCTCCTCATCCATATCAATGTCAAAGTAGAACCCAGGACATTGCGATTTCCTTCGCCTAAAATAGGCCTGAAGAGCAGCGGCATCACCTTCCCCTAATCTGAGCTTCAGAGAATTTGTTGAGTAATCCCAATAATCTCTCTCACTGCACGTGACATTCTCATAACCTCCCGCGTTAATAGAAATTGCCTCAAACGTCTTACATACTCGTATCCCCATCCTATCGTTCATATCAATTTGCCTCTTCACAAGTGGGTTCATTCGACGATTACATGCATATAACCTAGACTTAGTTGGGCTGAGAATATGATTATGCTCGATTTCCACCTTGCTCGCCATACCCCCAATACATCCGAGACCGCACAAACCCTAGCTTTATAACCAGTCTGTTCGGTTGGGCGAATATTAGAAGGATTACTCGACGTACTTTCCCTATTACCCGATCTGCTGCACTCAAGATAGTAATACCGAAGTTTCCCATCACTCCCTTTCTTTGTGCTCCCAATCCTAATCGGAAAACCTTCACGATAAGCATATGATCTGTAAAATTCATAAACAGCTTCCGTACTTTCAAATTTCATTCCAATTGTTAGAATGATTGTACCATTATTTCAATTTTTTACAAGGTCAAGTGTATCGTTCTTAGCATCATCAACTACCGTCTCTGTAGAAATAAAATCAAAAATTTCTTTCATAATTTTATTTGTAGGGGGGAAAAAATAATGAACAAAGTATTCATTAAAGAAACTATAAAGGAAACGATAGAATTTGGATTATACCTTCATCAATATCCAGCCCCTGATTTTCATTTCAAAAATCTTGGTCATCCAGCTCATAAGCATTACTCATTGTTTCCCTCAAATTCTTTGAAATCTCTGAAGAAAATCGAAATAAAATGATTTTTTTTTGTTCGAATTTGCTCAAGAATGATAGGGTTTGGTTGTTTTGAATTATAATCTTTTGATTTCGATCCCAATTTTTTGTGGCGTAGTTGGGGTGGGTTTTCAAAGAGGAGAAGTGTGGGAGACGGAGGAGAAATTGAGGAGAGGTGTGGTTAGGTTAGGTTTGTTTTTTTCTTTTTTTCTTATTTTTTTATTTTAACATATATTGTGGGATAGGGAAAGCGAGTTTTTTTTGTCAATTTATGTCAATTTCCTAAACCAATTCCTAAACATATCCCTGCGTGTAGCTTTTCTCATATTTTTAACCTTAAACCCTTGTGCGTTTATTGTTTTGTTTGAGACTCTTGATTGTGTAGGTGAACCGTTGTCTTCTTACTTTTATATGATGATTCAGTTCCTAATGGGTGATTTATGTGATCGATGGTCCTCTCTGTTCGCTTCTTCATGGTTGTCTCCATTTGTGGGTGTTTGCATGAGTTGTTGTGCAACTGGATTCCTTCGATGAACAGTTATCGAGTCATTGAGGCTTATACTCGCGTGCTTTATATGCTTGGTACTTGGATGCCATTTAGCTTTGGGTTGCAGGTGTTTAATGAAGTGTTGTTCATTGCCATGACTACCTTGTCAACGTGGTCCCTACTTCTTATAGACTTGTGTTTTGAGTGTTGATGTCTCAAGGATATGTCCCTTGCATTCCTCCTACTTGAAGCCATGGTTCTTTATGGTTATCACTTTCATTTTGAATTACAAGACTCATCTTAGTGATCTTCCAGTGCACTATTCTGATGATGAAGACGTGCCTTTATAGTTCTGGTCGCACTGTCTCTATTGTGCTTGGTGTTGCTCCGAATGTTGTTCAAAATGTTACTGCGGGTGTCCCAACATTCCCGCTAACACTTCTGGTTTTGCAGTTCTCACGTCTGGAGTACTTTTTTTTTAGACAATTACAGTTTTTAAATTTTCCTATTGCTCATTGTACTGCCCTTGTGCTTCTTTATTGGCCTACTTCATATTTTCGATATTTCTGGCCAAAAAGGGGGAGATGTAATAAAGGCGGAGTAGTTGATGATGATGGAGCTTCTGGTGCACATGTTGTTCGTAGAGATGTGCTTACTTCAGGGGGAGTTGTTGCTGCTATTACGGAGGTTGCCGCACAATGTTATTGGTTAGGCTGTTACATATTTAATTGGAGTCTGTTATACTGCTGTTCATTGTCGGACTGATTCGTTCATGAGGCTTCGTGATGAAGATGATGCAGAAGAGGATGAGAAAGAGTTGATTTGAAGCTACCGCTACTGTACCAAAGGGGAGTGCTTCTTTACTTTGGGTTATTATCTCGTTCTAGAGATATTTTTATTTGGTGGTAGTTATTTGTTCTTAATATGTCAAATTGCTTCTTGTTTGGTTTTTGGTCTTTAATTTTTTGATTTTATATTGCATCAAGTTAGGGGGAGTTTTTAGGTGATTATTCAAGTTTTATACTTGTGATTTTCATCATGTATGTTTTGGCCAAGAAAGACAAAAAGGAGGAGATTGGAGGGAATTTTTCATTGAGTTTAAAAAGGATTAGGAGTCTAATATGTTGTTTGATAGATATGAGGTTTCTAAGACTTTTGTTCCCTTTAGGAGTTTATTTTGTCAATATATTATTTTGACTTTCTTGCCAAATATATTAGATATTAATTGTTTAGGAAGGTTTTTATTCTTGTCTTATTTGGTAATTATTTTGTATATTATTAGAATTAGTTTAGGTTGTAATTATATTTCTCCTAGCTTAGAATTCCGTATGTTGCAAGTCTTGATTTATTAGGAGTCTTAGATTTATCTTCTCTCCTTATTTAAAGTGATTTACTTGCAATATATTATGTAAATATTCTTTCCTTCTTTTGTAGGAATCTTTACAAGTAAGGGTGTCTATATAAATATGAGGACTAACTCTACAACTTGGATACGCTGAATACGCATAAGAAATACACAAGAAAAGATCAAAGTTGATAGTTGGAGCAATTTATTCGATCAATGCAAATCTGCCCTGACGCAGATGTTACTGCTCGTGCTGCAACATCTGCACTAACATCCTGTTGAACGAATTACTTTCTTTCATGCTTTTGTCTTTTTATTAAGATCAAATCCTGGAGATTTTGATTCTTAACATTCGGAAGAGTAGTGCTGATTTAGAACAATCTTACTCGATAGGAGTTTTTCGTAGTCTTTACTTGTTTATATTTTCATGTGTTATCATTGATGCACTTTTCGAGTAAAAGACATTTTCGCCTTGAGGCACGACTACAATGATTTATTTCTTGTAGTCAAAAGTTTTAAAAGCTTGTGTTTTGTTATTTTAATTCTGCTGCTATTTATTTATACTCTGCACAAAATACACTTGTTTTGTTGATTGTTCTAATAGTTTTCTATTTCATGTGTAATCGTTGATGCACTTTTCGAGTAAAAGACATTTTTGCCTTGAGGCACGACTACAATGATTTATTTCTTGTAGTCAAAAGTTTTAAAAGCTTGTGTTTTGTTATTTTAATTACGCTGTTATTTATTTATACTCTGCACAAAACACACTTGTTTTGTTGATTGTTCTAATAGTTTTCTATTTTTATTCATGAACAACTTAGCGAATTAGGGCTTGTAACTCTTTCATATCTAATTGTCGTATATGTGATTTGTATTAATTTTATTATATCAAATTAGGTGATATATATAATTTATGTGTTATATGGTACTTGAATTTTGTTTTCTTTATATTTTGATCAAGCCATCACCTCTCAAGCCAATTTAACCATTTTATTTTTTTAGGTCCATTTGATTTAAAGATTTCGGCCCAGCCTATTTTTATAGCCCAGCCCATTAACCCATAGTATATAAGGCTTTTTCCCTTCACAAATCTTGGCATCAAAACTCATTTAGTATGAATCTCCCTGTCTATAATATACCAGCCTCCCTTTTAGTCGTAGGAATTATGTTTTCTTCTTTCTTTCCAGCCCTGACCACCGTTTGCCACCGCCGTGTCGGTCGCCAAAAAATAAATTTTCCGGCCAAAAATCTATTTTTTTTCACTCTCTTTCTCTCTTATACTATTGCATGTTATATTAACTTATTTTCTATGCAAGATATATGTATATATATATATAATATATATATATATATATATATATATATATATATAATATATATATTTTTATTTTTTTTTAACTGATTGAAAGTTCACCGAAGGTCGCAAGCAGTTCAAGCCACCTCCGAGGATAGCCATGAGGGCTGAGGTTGGGGCTTTGGTTGGTAAATTTTCTTGTCTAAACCCTAACCAAAGGTTTCTTTGTAATTTTTTTTATTATTATTAATTTATTTCTGAAAATCTACTCCGAGCTTCGTAGTCACCGGAAAATTTGAGCCAAGGAAACCACTAAGTGGTCGGGGCAGAAATGGGACATAAATGGGTCTTAAATCTTAATAAAAAAATTTATTATTTGGAGTTAAGTTGATTTTAATCATATTTTTAATTAAATAACCTTCGATTCTAGCTGATCGTCGATGCTAAATTGGAGCTCGACCAATCGTTTCCAACCTTTATATTCGGCACGGGTTGTAATCAAACTAACCGTATTCATATTTATATATATTCTTATAATTATATATTATTTACGGTTATAATTTATGGTTCTTCAATTTGTTTCGGAATTCGTTAGAGTCGGTCGAAGTTTTAATCGAGTTCCCAACATGTGTAGGACTTGCGCACAACAACCACACTATTCCGGTGATAGATCGATCACCAAATTATATACGTGAGTAAAATTTTCTAAACTGGAGGTTTGAGAATTTTCATTTAAGGCATAACCATGTTTAGTACTTATAGCGTTCGGTGCTTTAATACGTTTTGCTTGTGTGTTCGTTGAATTGGTTGGTTTGTTATATTTTGTTTTATGCGTTGGCTGAATTATAGTGGACATAAAGGGTCTCGTGTCATCTGATATATGCTGATAAATAGTGGATATGGTGATGAAATGGAATGTAGAACTCGTATTTGACCTATGTTGATGGTTATGTTAGTTGTTGGTTATTGACGAATAATATGGTTGCTGTCATGTTTCGGACAGCCTGTTCATAAGCTATTTTGACCATCTTAAACTTTCTTTTGGTATTGAGTGTCTTCATAAAAGTGTTAGAGATGTGTCTTATGTGTATATAGTCGCTGGAATCACTCAGTTATCTAATCTCTACTAGGAGTTATGCTTAAAATATAAAATTTGCGCATTGTTAAATTGCTGTCCAATTTTCTGCAGCCTTGTTCCACGGTTTTACACTGTTTTCACCCTCGTAATCTGTTTGTTAGTTTTTAGTGTCTTAACAAAAGTTGTAGCTTGATGTTAGCTTTCTATCTCTGTAAAAATCATATTTTTATCTACTGTTTTAAGAAAGTTATGACTGTTTTAACATCGCAGCACATGATAACAGCAAATTTTAAATGTCAAATAAATAAAACTTGATTTTCGACAACTTTGTTAAATTTGTTTAAATAGTAGACAAATGTTATTAACTGTCAGTGTCTGTCAGGCATGAGTAGTTTGGGCAAATTAATCAAGCAGGTTGCATGTGGTTATTGCTCGACTACTCGTGGTACCTATTCTCATTGTTCCTGGTCGGGTCGGAGACAACGTCAGGATTTGAGTCGTAGTATGGGTGTATTCCGCAATATGATGTACCCTGGGTTTGAATCCCATAGAGAAAGGGACCTCAATCCTACTAGGAGGGATAAGGCGACTGAGGCTTTGGCTTGGGGTGTCACCTTTTATGGTGAGTGGAATCGTATGGGTCAATGTTTGATCGACACCGATTCTACGGTTACGCTGAGTTAATCTGGCTCGAAAGCTAAGTGCTACATGTAGGAGCCACCTCTAGAGTCCTTCAGGATCTAAGTGCTACGCGCGGGAGGCACCTCTAGAGTTTTGTAACCGGACACTCACCAATTAGACTGACTGTTTTAGAACGAGACAGATTTTCCTATCTATTCCACTGTTAACTGTTTGTATTGATTATTTCTTTTAAAAATTCGAAAATTGATAATTTCTTGATAAAATCAATTATTTATTTATTGATGCATACACGGAAATCTTATATTTAAAATAAAATTGCATTTTTTCTATTATTTATTTCCGCTACTCACTGAGCTCCTTTATCTCACGCTCTCTTTTGTCAAACCAAACTCTCCAGATGTCGACGTTAGGGCGAGCGATTCTGAATTTGGGTTTCAATGTGAAGGTTAAATTTTTGTCTAAGTTTCCTTGTAACAACTTCTTATCCTTTATGTGGTTGTTAGAGAATGTTGGTTTATAACTCAGGAGTTGTACATTAAATAAGTGCTCCAAGCTTTGTACGTTTTGTCTTTGAGTCGTCGTTTGTATCTTTATGCTGTACTTTTAACCAGACTTATCTATATAAATTATGTGTGCACTTGTGTTTAGTTAGTATTTATTTTTATTTGTAGTGCTATCTCGAATATTATATATGTTTAATATTACCTTTTCTTAACTATGTTGGTAAAGTATTATATTAGAAGTTAAAATTTATTTGTTTCTTTGATTATATGTTTATATACGTGTATGTTTACTTATTCTAAAGTATTACGATTCTTTGAGTATTTATTGGACTATTATTATTTTAGTGACGGATTAGACTATTACCACAGTTAGAGGTTAGGTATTGCAATACGTGCAACACTTTCATTATATAATGACAATATATATATAATGAGCGTGTTTGTACACCTCAGGATGGCAGAGAGGAGAGGACGAGGACGCCCACGTTTACACCCTAGTTATGAACCTTACCCCGTTCGTGAGGAATATCATGAAGAAGACCAAAAACCAAGAAAAGATGTACCACCCCCTCCTATAGGAGAACCTGATCTAGACACGCAAGTAATGCAACAATTACTGACATTCTTACAACAAGAAAACGTACCAAACCCTCGACCTAGAGGTCCGCTCCCGGAAATCCATGATCGAGTGCTGGAAAGGTTTCTTCGGTTTGATCCACCAGTTTTCTTGAGAGAAATAGACGATGTTAAAGCCGAAGAGTGGATTGAGAAAATAGAGACCATTTTTGTAGCCTTAAATTATACTGAAGAACAAAAAATTGACTCTCGTGGTGTTTCGTATGGAAGCTGCTGCTCAAGATTGGTGGAGAACAATTGAAGGTATATGGGCAAGAGAAGGATGTGAAAAATCTTGGGAAAACTTTGTACAAGAATTTCGAGATCATTACATTCCCAGGGTAGTGAGAGAGGCTAAGAGAGATGAATTTTGTGGTCTCAGGCAAGGAACTATGACGGTCGCGCAATATGAAGCTAATTTTCATAGGCTATCTAATTATGCACCTAGATTAGCGCAGGATGAAGAAGACAAGTTACATAAGTTTACTAGAGGCTTGAGGCCTGAGTTACAGAAACAATTACTCACGAATGATATCTGCCCATATAGTATTGCGGTCCAAGATGTCGGAAGAATCGAAAGTGGATTAAGTCGTTTGGAACCAGTAACTCAATGAAGGTTTGGAAATCAAAGTAGACCGGTAGGGGCACAATCTTATAAGAAACCACAACATTTACAAAGACCTAAATCTCAAGGTCTTATAAGAACATGGAAATAATCTGAAGCTTCAATTTGCCCTCATTGCAAAAGGACAGGTCATTCTGAGAATAATTGCTGGTTGAAACAAGGAAAATGCATTCGTTGCGGAAGTGATCAGCATCAAATTAAAGACTTCAAGGCACCGATACAACCTATTTTTACTCCAACAGAAAGGTCCACCGTGAGCAATAGGGGTAAGAATCGTCCTAAGATGCAAGGACGAGTGTTTGCGCTAGCAGGACAAGAGGCCCAGGAGGCAACAGACGTGGTAGAAGGTACGCTATGTGTATCTAACCACCCTGCTAAAGTTTTATTAGATCCTGGTTCGACACATTCTTTTGTTGCACCACATTTTACTTGTCGTTTGGATGCTTGCTTGAAGCAATTACCTTATGTTCTAGAGGTTGTTACTCCTATGGGAAGTAGTCATGTAGCTGACAGGGTATTTGATAATTTCGAGGTGAATATTGAAACAAACTGTTTTCCTTTGGATTTAATCGTGTTACCAGTTTTAGATTATGATATAATTTTAGGAATGGGTTTGTTATCCCGACATCATGCTCGCATGGATTGTCACACGAAAGAAGTGAAATTTTGTGTTCCTGGACAACCGAAACTAATGTTGTCTGGTAAAGCTAGAGTTATCTTAGCCCCACTGAACTCGGCAGTCAAAGCAAGAAAAAAATTATTTAGAGGGGAGAAAGGATACATATCTTATCTAATCAACAAACTGGAAGACAAAAAGGAGCTAACTGGGGTGCCGGTAGTGTTTGAATTTTCTGATGTCTTTCCTAAGGAGCTTACCTCATTACCTCCTAATAGAGAGATTGAATTTACCATTGATATTTTACCGGGAATGACGCCCATTGCTAAAACGCCATATAGAATGGCCCCATTGGAATTGCAAGAGTTGAAAGCTCAGTTGCAAAAATTATTGGAACTAGGATTTGTTCATCCTAGTACGTCTCCTTGGGGTGCCCCAGTGCTATTTGTGAAAAAGAAAGATGGGACATTAAGATTGTGTGTCGATTATCGAGAGCTTAATAATGTCACAGTAAAGAATAAATATCCTCTACCGCGAATAGATGAGCTTTTTGATCAATTACATAGGGCAAAGGTGTTTTCCAAATTGGATCTCCAACAAGGATATCACCAATTAAAAATTAAGGAGGATGATATTTCTAAAGCTGCTTCTCAAACCCATTATGGCCACTATGAGTTTGTAGTGATGCCGTTTGGGTTAACTAATTCTCCGACAACATTTATGTACTTGATGCACCGAGTGTTTAGCCCGTATTTAGATCAATTCGTAGTGATATTTATTGATGACATTTTGGTGTATTCCAAATCAGCTGAGGAACATGAGAAACATTTGAGAACTGTGTTAGAGATGTTAAGGAAACATAAGTTGTACGCCAAGTTTAGGAAATGTGAATTTTGGCTAAACGAAGTGGCTTTCTTAGGTCATATCATCTCGGGAGATGGAATCACGGTAGATCCATCTAAAGTACAGATTGTGTTAGATTGGAAAAGACCTGAAACAGTGACAGAGATAGAAGTTTCCTAGATCTTGCAGGTTACCACTGTAGTTTTATCAAAGATTTTTCTAAAGCCACAGGACCATTATCGAAGTTAACGCAAAAACAAGTAAAGTTTGTGTGGGATAGCAAATGTGAATCCAGCTTTCAAGAAATAAAGGAAAGACTTACTACTGCGCCTGTTTTGGCTCTGCCGAAAGGACTTGACAACCTTGTAGTATTTAGTGATGCATCAAAGGAAGGATTAGGTGCGGTATTTGATCGAGGATTTCTTAGCACTCTAAGAAATCGTCTCTGTAATAGTACGGAGTCGATTGTAGAGCGTTAAGTTTTTCCGAGTCGTGTCTCTCGAGGATAGATATTATTGGCGGTTGGTGTTTTTACTTAATATCTTGTTAATCTTACTTAAACTAATCTACTCCTAATAAAGCAATAAGTCATTGATTTGGGTTTGAGTTTTTATTACTAAAGCATGAATTGAAATGAAAACTAGATAACACTAATTGAAACAAGGACCATTATAATTAAAAGCTTAATTGAAAATAACTAATTTTAGAAGATTAATTAAGCTCTAATAAAAACCCTAAATTACTTAATTAAGACAACCAAATTAAAGAAAGCTTGTAAGTTGAAAGAGAAATAGAGGGAAAAACAAGCCTGAACATTTAAAGAAGTCAAATGGCATTTAATGAGAAAAAGTCAAATTTATCAAAGAGGAAAACTACTTATAACTTTCAAAGCTCCAATGTTTGTTTGAACAAAAAGAGTAAAAAGCTTCAACATGCAAGCTTCAATGGAGTTTTTAAGCAAGAATAAAAATAAGCTAGAAATTGAAAGTGAGGATGTGAAAATGCCAAGAGAAACAAAAATAAGAACTACAAATTAACAACCAACACATAACAATAATAAACAACCAAGAACAACAACAATATGAAGGGGAAATATTACTACCAATTTTACTCCAACGAAACATCAAGATCTATAGCTACAATCTTCAAAATGCTAAGAACCACTTCAACAATAGCTTCACAAAAGATGGAATACAAAATTCTCAACTACTTGCTAATGGAAATCTAACTACTAAAACTAACTAAGCTTAAGCTAAATAAGGATTAATCTAAGTTTTAATGGCAAGGACATGTAGAGGCTTGGAGGACATGGAACTAGTCCAAAACCAACAATGAAGGATAAGGTTGGTGGGGAAAAGGGCTGGGCTATTTATACAAAAACGCAGGAGCAAAATCATCAAAACGGGTTAAAAACGAAAAAAAAATCCTGCGTTTCAGTCGATCGACTGAAAACCAGTCGATTGATCGAAAGCTTCTATCGACAGAGTCAATCGACTGAAAGCTGTCGATCGACTGCTTCGTCTTCAAATGCCAAACTCAATGTTTCACAGTCAATTTGGCAAGGTTCGGTCGATCTACTGAACGTCAGTCTATCGATTGCATGTCAGTCGATCGACTGACGTGGCTGCTCCTGGCTCGGTTTTTCTCATTTTCGCTCTAGCCGTCTGTCGATTGTCGTTCCTTGCATGCGCTATATTCCCTTTCTTGTCCATTCCGATCCGGGTTGAGTGGGATGCGTCCAAATTTGCGCGGGCCCCGCTTTTTCATCCTACGGCTAAAAGTACCAAAAAGAGTTAAAAACTACGAAAACATCACAAAAACCTCCCAAATGATACAAAAACCTAAAACTAGCAAAATAGGCCAAAACAACAACTAATACCCATAAATGCAAGCAAGCCACATGCAAACGCAACACAAAAAGGTACAAGAAAGCGTACAAAAAGGTACAAATCAACCACCCCACACATAAAATGATTGCTTGTCCTCAAGCAATACTAATCTAGACTTACGAAATTACCCCCGGATGATCTTAAACTAATGCACAAAACCTAATTAGAGACGTCGTATGCTACAATGCTTGTTAGCTTGGCTAAAAATGACGACAATGATGCGTTGACAAAGAAAGTTTAGATCGACTCCCAAAACCTAAAAGTACTAGTTAACCCTCCAAGTCGGTCCTCTCATCCTTGCCCCGGCTAAGGTCTATCCACGGTCAAACCATTAATCGGTTCCCTACTAGCCTTAATCATCTACAACTCTCTTTGACAAACCAAATCTAAAAAGAAAAAAGAAATGTGCAAGGGGAGCATGTTTATTACGTAATAAACTCAAGGATTTATATCGTGTCCTTGTTTATTCATCATCATCATTTTTTTTCTTTCTTTTTTTCATTTTTTTTCTATTTTGTTTTTGTGTGTGTGTGTTTTGGTACCATAAACGTGAGGTACTTAAATAATATGTACAATACAACGAGCGTTCAACAACTCCGATCATTCATTCCTACTAGCAACTTATAATATTCATGATTGAACGCGTAGAGTAATTGACGACTCTGAAATACAAATCAAAATCCTATAGAGAGTGTTTGATGACAAGGCTAGTTGAGGCACTAGTTCTAAATAAGCTCAAGGATAGCACGAAGCTAAAGCCGAACAAAGTTCCCAACGAGTTAAGCCACCTGAGTCCACTACATCCAACCGGCAATCTAAAATCCCTAACCAAATCATCAAAACTGCGTCACTTCGCCAAGGATCCAAGAAAATATAACACACACGCTACTCAAATTATCACAGACAAGCATGCAACAACTTACAATCCTAAAACGAACCCTAACCACCCCACACTTAAAACCTAGCAATGTCCTCATTGCATATTAAGCTAAGAAAAATGGTAAATAGTGTAGGGAAAAGAGAATGCCCCTATTTCCAAGCTTGTGTCGACGCGGTCGTGCAATAGTCCTCTCCGGGAGCCGAGGCAAGCTACCTACAAGAAATGAACAAACGGGGGTTGCAAAAACAAACTATTTACAAAAAGTGAAAATCTTTTTGTGATTTTTGAAATATTTATTTTGTTTGGATTTTTCTTATACTATATACAAAAAAACTAAATATATTTTTGTATTATATTTTTTTTATTTTGTTTTGGATTTTTCAAGAGTTAGATAAGAAATAAAAGAACATAATCGAATCAAAATATAATAAACAAAAATATCATGCAAAATTTATGAAAACAAAATAAAAAGGATAATAAGAGAATGAATGACGTCTCCTACTTCGGGGTTGGAGGTTTGCGTCCTCATCCTCTTCTTCCTCCTCTTCTTCTTCGTCCTCCTCCTCTTCTTCTTTGTTTCCATCTCCTTCTCCCTCGTCCTTCTCTTCTTCCTCCTCGTCCCGATGCAAACGACTCTCCATCAAGATGAGGTAGCTGTGGAGGGCTCGATGGGCATGGTCGTTCCTAGCTTGTCCCTCTCTTAACTCCGCCATGCCGGCATCGAGCTGGTCTAAATGCGCAAACACTTGGCATTGGAACTCGTGCCAACCCATGTCGGGACCTTGGCCGGTGCTCGGGCCTCCGTAATGCAGGATTGCCACATGACTCGTACTCGCATCGAACACCGTGCCCGAACCGGTGTTCGGGGCTTCGTCGGGCTCGACGTCGTCATTTTTTTGTTGTGTATACTCTTCTTCCTCCTCATTTTCCTCTTCCCCGTGGCCGCAGCGGCTGGGGCGTCGTTGGTTCGTCGGGCGCTTGGGAATCTTTAACACCAACTCCAATAGCTCGATCATTTCAAGATTAGCCGCCTCGGGGTCGAAACCGAAGTGACGGGCCAACAAGGTGATCATGGGCCCTATCCCGACCCTAGCGCTCCTGCCCCTCGTTTTTTGAATCCTTCAAATCCCGGCATGGAGAAAAGGAAGAATCTTGAACCGATGCCCGATGCTCAGACTCCAAAGCATGTAAACCTCATCTTGGGTGAGGTTAGTTCTCTCGTGTTTGCCCACCAAAATGTGGGCGAAGAATTTGTAAGCACCCAATAAGGCGACGTCAGATATTGCCGAGGCTTGGAATCGTGAAGTACCACGTCTGCCCGTGATACTCGCCCAAAAGGGATTCAAAACAAACTCACGAGTATCGAAAGGAACGTATGAACGAATAGGCAAGGAGAATACGAGAATTGAGTTTAAGGAAACGAGAGGAATGAATGAAAAGCGAAAATGAATTGGTAGGCCATAGGAACGTATAGCCCGAATTTGTAGGCCATAGAAACGTTATGAACGAATAGGCAAGGAGAATACAAGAATCGAGTTTAAGGAAACGAGAGGAATGAATGAAAAGCGAAAACGAGGGGGTTTTAATAAAATTGGTTCATTGGGGCATTTTATCGAACACGTGGTGGGCAAGATTTTCACTAAGGAGTTTTGAGGAAATTGGAACAAGATTCTACCAAAAACTAAACCAATTCACAAATACGAACGTCAAGGATTGAGGTTCTAGCAAATTATCTCGATGAATGGCTCGAAATCGAGATTGGAAACGAATTGTAACTCCCACCCCTTTTGTCGAAATTTGAGGAAATTGAGGAAAAATAAGGAATGGGTAATAGGATTTCTGTGAAAATAGGAAGATGATTTTTGGAAAATATCGAATTGGAGTTGATCAACTGAATTATTTGTATTTCCCTCTCCTTTTTTTCTCATTTTTTTTTCTTCCCTTAGCGTTTTCTTTTTTGTGGTTTGGAAAGAGAGAAACCGGCCAATTATAGATCTCCTGCTGGGTCCGCGCTGGTGGGGCAGTCGATCGACTGCTCTTGTAAAACTCGGGAACCTACTGTCTCTCAGTCGATTTGGCACTACTCCAGTCGATTGAGCTGTCGATCGACCGGTAGTCTGTCGACTGGTTCTCAGTCGATCGACTGGTCTTGCAAAAACTTGGAGCCTACTGTTTCGCAGTCGATTTTGCTCCACTCCAGTCGATGTATGAGTCGATCGACTGCATTCCAGTCGAACGACTGTGATGCAGTCGATCGATTGCCATGCTTTAGCCAATCTTCCATTTTTTATTTCTTTCGTTCCCAAACCCCATGATTACTCCTACAAAAACCAAAAATAAAGAAAATCATAAGTTAAAGATCAATAGAGAACGAATGTACATAAAATCAAAAGAAAAATAATAAAGGGGGTTAAAAAGTCGTGGGTTGCCTCCCACAAAGCGCGTTTGTTTAACGTCGTTCGCTCGACGATTCTTTTTCACTCAAAGTCCCGTCAGGGGAATTTCTCCCAAATTCTCCTCCTCCACTATCACGAACTCAAGATCCTTGGGTTGCAACAACCGTGTCAGTAGGGCTTGACTCGGGCGCCGTTCACTTGGAACCGCTCGTCTGACTTTGGATTGATCAACGTCACGGCTCGGAATGGGGATATTTTCTCGATCGTGAACGGTCCGCTCTACTTGGACATGAGTTTCCTGGGAAACATGGCGAGTCGAGTGTTGTAAAGGAGCACTTGCATTCCTTCCTCCAACTCCTTTGGCACAAGCTTCTTATCGTGGAGGAGCTTCATCTTTTCCTTGTACAAACGGGCGCTCTCAAACGCCTCATTTTGTAACTCATTGAGCTCCTCAATTTGGAGTTTTCGCTCTTCTCCAGCTTGCCTCAAATCGAAATTACACACCCGAATGGCCCACCACGCTCTATGATCCATCTCTACCGGTAAATGGCACGACTTCCCGTACACAAGGCGATAGGGGCTCATCCCAATAACCGTCTTGTGGGCCATGCAGACGGTCCACAAAGCATCGACGAGCTTCGTTGACCAATCCTTCTGGTTCAGTTGCACTGTCTTCTCGAGAATGTTGTTGATTTGGCGGTTACTCGTCTCGACTTGCCCGGCCATTTGAGGATGGTAAGGGGTGGACACTTTGTGTATGACTCCATAATTTTTCAACACCCGTTCAAGTAACTTGTTGTTGAAATGTTTGCCGCCGTCACTTATTATCACCCTCGGAACTCCAAATCGACTAAAAATGTTGCTCCGAACGAACTTCACCACGGTATCGCCATCGTTCCTCCTCGTCGGAATTATTTCTATCCATTTGGACACGTACTCCACCGCGACCAATATGTACTCAAATTCTTGAGGCTTTGGAAAGGGGACCATGAAGTCGATCCCCCATACATCGAATATCTCGACGGCCAAGTTATACGTCATCGGCATCTCATTCCTCCTTTTGATACTCCCCGTTCTTTGGCATCGATCGCACGTCTTGCAATGTTCGTGGACATCCTTGAAAAGAGTGGGCCAATAGAAACCCGATTGAAGAACCTTGTAGGTAGTCTTTTGGCTGCCAAAATGCCCTCCAACTAGGTGATCGTGGCATTGTGTTAAAATTTCCCCCTTTTCCTCATCCGGAATGCACCTTCTCAACATAACATCTTTCCCAATCTTGAACATATGAGGGTCATCCCAATAATACCCTCGGCACGTGGCAAGGAACCTCCTCTTTTTGTGATGAGATAGGTCCGGACGGAGCACCTCGCTAGCAAGGTAGTTGGCAATGTCGGCATACCATGGCGTGACAGAAACACCGAATAAATTCTCGTGTGCATGGTTTTCTCCAATGAGCTCCCTCTTCCCGTTTTTGACCTCTAACGAGAGAGGTGGTCGGCAACAACGTTCTCGCACCCCTTCCTATCCTTGATCTCCACATCAAACTCTTGAAGTAAGAGTATCCATCGGATTAGCCTTGGCTTCACTTGAGGCTTGTTGAAAAGATATCGCAATGCCGCATGGTCACTATGTATAATCACTCTCGACCCGACGATGTACGAGAAAAACTTCTCGAGCGAGTAAACCACGACAAGGAGTTCCTTCTCGTTGGTCGTGTAATTCTTTTGAGCATCATCGAGAATGAGGCTTGTGTAGTAGACGACACGAAGAAGTGTGTCCACCCGTTGCCCAAAGACAGCTCCCACCGCTTTGTTCGATGCATCGCACATTATTTCGAATGGGAGAGACCAATCCGGGGCCATCACTACGGGAGCCGAGGTCAAACATTCCTTCAACGAATTGAATGCCGAGAGACAAGCATCATCAAACACAAATGGAACATCGGCGCTAAGCAAATTGCACAAGGGATGGCTAAGCTTCGAGAAGTCCTTGATGAACCGCCTATATAATCCCGCATGACCGAGAAAACTTCGAACTCCCTTCACGTGATCGGTGGCGGAAGTTTCTCAATCACATTAATCTTCACCTTGTCTACCTCGATCCCCTTTGACGACACCATATGCCCCAAAACTATCCCACTTCTCACCATGAAGTGGCTCTTGTCCCAACTCAAAGTGAGGTTGCTCTCGACACATCTCTCCAAAACATTCGTTAAGTGATCTAGGCATTCATCGAACGTGGAGCCGTAGATAGAGAAATCATCCATGAAAACCTCCATGTATTTTTTGATCATGTTGGAGAATATTGAAAGCATACACCTTTGGAAGGTGGCGGGCGCGTTGCACAAACTGAAGAGCATACGTCGGAACGCGTATGTGCCAAAGGGGCACATGAACGTCGTTTTGGATATGTCTTCCAGCGAGATGGAAATTTGATAATATCTGGATAACCCGTTGAGAAAATAATACGAGTGGTGCCACGCAAGTTTGTCCAACATTTGATCGATGAACGGAAGTGGGAAATGGTCCTTCTTGGTGGTGGCATTTAGCTTCCGGAAATCTATACACATCCGCCATCCGGTGATTGCACGAGTCGGCATGAGCTCACCATGGTCATTCTCAATGACGGTAATTCCACTCTTTTTCAGCACCATGTGGACCGGGCTCACCCACTCACTATCTCCAACCGAGAAAATTAAGCCCTCGGCTACTAGCTTTAAGATCTCGTCTTTCACGGCCTCTTTCAAATTCGAGTTTAACCGACGTTGGCACTCTCTCGATGGCTTTGCTCCATCTTCAAGGACAATTCGATGCATACACGTGGAGGGGCTTATCCCCCTTAATGTCACCAAGGCTCCATCCTATCGCTTTCTTGTACTTTTTTAACACCTCAATCAATCGTGCCTCATCGCAATCGGAAAGCTCGGCAAAAGTAATCATGTGCTTTGATTCTCCATCTTCCAAATACACGTACTTAAGATGGCTCGGGAAGGTCTTGAGCTCCGGTTTCGGTGTAGCGGTTGGTTCCTCACTTGAGATCTCAAATATCTCCATCACCCCCTCCGATTGAAGCGCTAGCCACTCGTCGTCCTCGACACTCTCATCCACAAACTCCTCATATGCCTCCTCGATTACTTCTTCAATCGGATCAATTATGGAACAATCAGCTTTAAAGGAAGAGGAAGGAACAACACCCAAATCATGGATTGGAAAATTTACCGTGTCTCCCAAAATCGAGAAGGACAACTTTCTATTTTTTACATCAATCAAGGTGTTTGTAGTCTCCATGAAAGGTCTCCCAAGTAATATTTTGTGCTCTCATCCTTCGCTGCTCACCTCTCTGACATCCAAGATGACAAAATCTACAGGATCTATGAGGCGTACCACTTGCACCAATACGTCTTCGACTACGCCCTTCGGGTTTCAGATCGATCGGTCAACCAATTGCAAGAACATCCTCATTTCTTTGAGCTCGCCCAACTCCAATTGTTTAAAGATGGAGTAGGGAATCAAGTTGATTCCCGCGCCGATGTCTAGCATCCCTCGTGTTTCCTTGCCGTTTCCAAGGGTAAACTTGATGCAAAAACTTCCCGGATCGCTCTCTTTAGGCGGGATAGGGCTGCTATAGACGATACTTGCCGCGTTCGATATACACACTTTCTCATTATCCTCGAACCATCGCTTCTTGGATGTCAAACTCCTTGAAAAACTTGGTGTATGCGGGAACATTCCGGATAATGTCGAGCAAAGGGAGGTTAATTTTAACCTTCGATAACATCTTGTACAACTCGAGGAATTGGTCATTCCACTTTGTTGGTCGGATACGACTAAGATACGGAATTGGAGGTTGGTACAGCGTCGCGGACTTGTGGGGTCCCTCGGTAGCCTGGGACCTCTTCGCCTCACCACTAGATAGAGATGTGGGCGAGCAAAGAGCGGCTACGGGCTCGTTCGGATCTTGTATCGCAAAATCTTCTTGAACTCGGGGCGAGGTCAAGAGTTCATCGTCGGGTTGGGCGACTTTGTTGTCCATCACCTTGCCACTTCGGAGAAGAGTCACGGATTGAGCTTGGTCCGGTTAACTTGGTAGATTGTCCTTGTCTCGGGCTCTTTTAAGTTCGTTGACATCCGTCGCCACTTGCCCAACTTGTGTTTCCAAACTTGCGAGCCATTTTGTCAATTCGGTTAAGATGGACTCTATGTTTGGTTGAGGTAATGTCGACTTGTCTTGTTGAGTCGGAAATGACGCATGAGGAAGCGGGAACGGTGGTGGTCATGCATTGAATGGGGCTTGAGGCCGTGGTTGTTGCATCGGAGGCCCGAGTGGATTTTGAGCATTAGACGTGTCCCCCCCACCTAAAGTTAGGGTGGTTCCTCCACCAATATGGTTCGTTGGGCTGTTGGGTCCTGCTTCGTTGGGATTGGTAACCTTGAACTACAAACGCTTGCTCGTCAAACCCACTCGGTCGCCCATAAACCATCAGGCATGTACTAGCTCCATGACCCGAGGTACAACATGTGGGGCATGTCTCCATCGAACCCGAGAACCGTTGGATGAGGGAGGCTACTTGGCTCTCGAATTTGGCGATCTTATGGGCCCACTCGGGCTCCTCTTTTGTCGAAACCTTCTTCACTTACTCTTTCCACTCCAAGATACTCATGTGATGGTCGTCGGCGGCCATGTTCACAAATATGTTGTACAACTCCCTCGTCGAGCGGCCGGATAGGTTTCTGCCAGCGGCATTATACTCATTGATGCAAATGTAAACCCATAATGAAACACTACTGCAGAACAACACTTTAACGGCGGTTTTTTTAAGCTTTTAACGGTGGTTTTTGAACCGCCTTAATATCGACCGCCGTTAAATTTTACGGCGGTTTTTAAAAACCGCCGTAAAAAATCATGAATTAACGGCGGTTTTTTAGGAATTTAACGGCGGTTTTTGAACCGCCGTAGAATGCAGCGTTTTTACGGCAGTTTTGGAACCGCCGTAGAATGCAGCTTTTTTATGGCGATTTTTTAAAAATACCTTCTAGAAAGCTTGTTTTCCAGAACAGACTATTTACGACGGTTATGGAATATACCTTCTAGAAAGTAGTAAAAAAATTTAAAAAAAAATGAAATGAAAATACAAATTAAATACAAATACAATTATAAAAAAGTAATACTCTCAGTAAAAATAAACCATATTTTCTATTAAAACGATGAGTAAGTACAAAGTTTAGTTCAAGCCACGACGAACAGATATAAATCGAGAAACTTATTAAGATGAGTAAGTTTTTATGTGGGGGAAAAGAAGTAGAAAATAATAAAAGCTCAACAACTCTAATTACACTCAACCAATGAACAATGTATAAAAATTAAAAAGAGCTGTCTTAACATCCACTATGGTAAGTAAATTAAATCACTCATTATCAGAAGCAATTACAAATGAGTTCTCCAACACCTACACTCTTCCTCAAATTCCATGAGCCAGCGGAAAATTAGTTTAAATCAATTCTGTTCACAAATGCGTATGGTTATAATTCAAAAATTAATGGCAAAAGAATATAATGGGTCACTCCAGTTTCAATCAAGAAATATACTCAGAAATTAATTGTAAAACACATATTCCATGCACCCAAACTGCAAATAAAGATAATTAGCTAGGTAAAAAAAAAAACTCATACCTAACGATATTGTCGTCTTTGTTAATCGACGAGAGGGAGAGAGCGATCAATAATAAAGAAAATCGTAACAAATGTGATATGAAATAGATGTCATAAGATACTGAAATACCTCAAGAGATGTTAGCTTTCTGAGGCTTATATCTAATATAGCCTTTGCTTGCTTGTCAGTCAAGCTGAACTCTGCAACAACAATAAAGATTTTAAAAATACTCATTTGATAAATGAAAAAGTGTGTGCTTAATGAGACAAAGGTACCTAAAGGAGCGTTTAGAGAATAAATTAGATATAATTGCAGTTTTGGTCCCACATGATTCACATGCCCAAATATTTTTGATCCCATAATTTGCAATTTTAGTCCCATTACTAAAAAACTGAGAAGAAAACATCTCCTAAGAATCAATAGTTGCATTTTTAGTACCAAATGTGTAAAAAAAAAAGTTGTAATAATGAGTCCAAATATGCAAAAATAAAAATAAAAAAAGGGATGAAAAATGCTAGGATCTCAATCGTGTGCGACCAAAAGTGGAATTTCTCGAATGTATTGGATGTCAGTGTAAAAAAAAAATCAGTTACTTACCTGATTATAGACATTGATTTATAATATGTAGAATTAGAAGCAAATTTGACTTTTAAAACTACTGAAAAAGTAAAAAAAAAAAAGTATTTTTTTTTGCCCCGCTTTTTCCAGCCAAAAGCTGACAATCACTTAACCAGAACTATGTAGCATACAAAAACTTAACCAAACCATCTCAAGCAAAAAAAAAAAAAAAAAAAGTCTAAGACACTTAGAGCAATAATGCAGCTTCATTCTTCACTTTACCTTAAATTCTTCGTATTTGAGACCATTGTTTAGGACAAAGCTACGCCTCTT